>VZRX01002051.1:0-37682 GCA_013398075.1 Notiomystis cincta
GGTGAGGCAGTGACACAGGTTGCCCAGAGAAGCAGAGGGTGCCTTGTCCCTGGAAATGTTGAAGGCTAGATTGGGTGAGGCTTGTAGCAACCTGGTCTAGTAGAAGGTGTCCCTCCTCATGTTAGGGGAGTTGGAGCAAGATGGGCTTTTAAAGTCCCTTCCAACTCAGGCTATTCTATGATTCTGTGATTCTATTTGAGACTAACAAATCTTNTTTGGCTTACAAATTTTTTGGTTTTTTTTCTTTTTTTTTTTTTTTTTTTTTTTTTTAATTAAGTTTTTTCTCTGAAATCTACTTTTAGTAGCTCTTAAAATCCATTTATGCTAACCCTCAATTATACACTTAACATACCTGCTTAAGATACATAATATTTCATGTACTAAAAATAAAAGCAAGCAAAACCCCCCACAATTTCTGTCAAAGAAGTGCATATCTAGTTTATATCCCAGCCTTATACAAAGAGGAATGGTGAAAAATATTGTCCAAATTTAATGTTCAGTAGCTGGCTGCACAGAAAAATGGGAATACATCCATTAGCCACCTGGGAGTTGCTTAACTACTAATTAGTAGGGGCCTATGCAGTCCTCAAGAAGAAATATCACTGTTCTTATGCCCTGTTTTTATGTCCCTAAACATTTGATGTTAAACATTGCTGCAAACGGGTTAGGGCAGGTTGGATCTGTAATGGCTACTTTTAATTTTCATGGTGCATGCTGGTGCAAAATTGACTGCATGCCCATATGTATGACTCTGCTTCTTCCTTGCTCCTCTATCAAATCTGGGTTTGCTGCCAAATGTCTTCGAAAATGTTCTCAGAGCTGCTGTATCATTTCTCATTGTCTCCTCAATGGCCTGAGCTGTACATGTCCATCTCATCAGGCATCATCTGTCTGCTTCCAAGAGACCACAGCACTGCCATAAAATGCTAACTTTCCTGTCTCTTAATTATGGAATACATAAGCATCTCCTGCAGTGTGTGCATCCCCCTCAGAGCTGTTCCAGGCAGGAATACTAAAATGCTGGCAGCCTGGCTTGTTTGCAGACTAGTGTGATTATCCAGAGGCAGCACATTTGTAGATGTCCATTTGTGGCATGATCCTGGGGATTTCTAAACGCTGTGTGTCACCTGGAAGCCCTTCACTTGGCCACTTGATGGCACTCTTAAATATTTAGTTGGTTGCAAATGCTCTCAAATGTGCCAGTTTCGTAAAACAGTGATAGAGGAAATAGAGCCTCTGGTATTAAACAGTGAAATACTATCAAAATTGGAGCTTGTATCAATGAAAACAAGAAAGGCAAGAGCAAAAGTTCAGCTGATAGTGCCAAATGCTGCCTGGTGTGTAACAGGGCAATTAGCACCTGTCCAGCTTCCCAGCTCCAGAGTGCTCTGCAGAGACAAGAGCTTCCTCAGCCTTTCCTCGAAGGAGAGGTGCTCCCTCCTTTTGATCATCTTGGTGGCCTCCTCTGGACTTGCTCCAACAGGTTGGGGTCTGATGTGCTGGAGACCCCAGAGCTAGATGCAGCACTCCAGGTGGGGTCTCATGATAGCAGTGCAGAGGGACAGAATCCCCTCCCTCAACCTGATGTTGGCTTTCATAACATACAGGCAACTGCACCATTATTATTTACATTGCAAAACCATGCCCTTATGAGCATCTTACTGAAAGAAGAAAATTTAAGGAAGACATATAATGTGTGCTAGACCCATGGTGAAAAAGCCTGTCTGATCAGAATGAGAAAACTGGTTTTATATAGAGCATTGCAAACTCAGCCAAGTCACATTTTCCTTCTTTTTTTGCACTGCTCACCTGCTCACCTCGCTCTTAGGGGAGAGCTGAGATGAAAGCCAGATCTTCTTGCTGTTTTCAAGAAAGTGCTACGTCTTTTCCTCCCCTTCTCTCCTGTTTTTGTTTGCTTTTGAGCCTCTGCTCTCACATGCCCTGACAAACAGTACATGGTTCCAGGTGGTTCCTAAATATTCATTTTTGTTGACTTGGTCAGCTGTGGATCTCTGGTATTATTCTGCCAGACTGTATTTTAGAGTAAGAAGGGTGATCTGTATCTATCTCTTCTTCTGAGGTGTCTTGCCTCTGACATGTGCAGGGCCTACAATACATATTAGGACTGCAGAAAGGCCTCAGGATATGTATAAATTACAACTTGCTTTGTCATCTGTCAATTTTGTCTTCTCTAAAATATCCAGAAGACTTTGAAATTCTGGGTTTGTACTTCTCTTATCCAAACTGCAAGTTCCTAAGAGCCCCAGCTAAAAATGTTAACTGGATCAGGAGGAACAGGGATTAGTCAAGCAGCTGGTGAAAAGTGTCAAGCAGAATGTTAAATTTGACATTCAAGCATCTGAATCAGCATAAGCCAAAATGATCTATCCTTTGCCTCCTCTGCACTGGTGGACTTGCTCAGCATTTGCAGATCTTGCAGTACCAACACAGCTAATTGGAGGGTACATGCTTCCTTGTGATAGGAAATGCCTGTGCTCACAGAGTCAGTAGTCTCAACTTCCACTGACCAATGTCAGAAAATAAATGCTAGAGGAATTATCATCTGAGGCAGTGTCTCAGAGGGAGTGCTCTAGTAGCACTAGATCTAGGTGTTGTTTTCATTAGTCCTCTGGATGGGAATATAAACTCACAGCAGATGAAACGTGTGACTGATGAAAAGGCAAGTGAAGTTGTAAATCATGCTGGGAACAGAGCTGTTGTACAGAGTGATTAATGTCGTGGTAAACGAGAATTATTCAAAGCGAATGCATTTTAATGCAGTCAAATATAATATTGTACCTCTCTAGACAAAAAGGACTGCTGTATTTTGGAAGGCAGCAACTCTTGAAAAAAAAAAGGAAGAAATCCTCAGTTTTGTGTGCAAGTAAGAAATTTGAGTCCCCAGTGTGATATCTTGGCAAGGAGACTGAATGTGATTCTGTTGTGCAAACAGGGAATCCTGAATAGCAGTAGAAATATTATTTAAACATTAGTGAGACAAATACTGGAATATTATGTTTGATTCCAGAGCCAACATTTTTCAAAGCATGCAGAAAAACTGTAGTTAGTTCAGAAAAAACAAGTTGATTCAAGAGTTGGAGAGCATGTCCCAAATGTGGAGAGAGAACAACATCCAGTTGAAGTTTGGAGTCAAAATGGATTATGTCTGGCCCTTGCACAAATCCTAGCCATGTGATATCCTCCACTTATCTCTGGAAAGTTTCTTAATATTCTACTGTTCTCCACGTCAGCTGAGAAGTGACTTTCTCTTTGCAGCTGTGGAGGCAGTGCCTTTCAATGGTATGGCAAAGTTAATATTGGTTCCTGGCTTTTTGCTAAGCAGTCATCTCTATGCAGTGCTGGTGAAAATAAATGGGATTTTTGAGTTCAGGCTGTGACGGTTATCAAAACTATGCTGAAATGTGACTAGTGTTCAGTTTCTAAAGTATCTTAATAAAGAAAAGCACCAAACGTGAAAGAAGTTCTTTATCCAGTCAAGATAGGCATAATAAGAATTACAAGTGGCAAGCCAGGTAAGTCAAGTAGGGAATTAGATGCAGCTTTTTAATCACTCAAAGCGATTAAATGTTGAAACAAGCTACAAAATGAAACACTGGCTTCTGTGTTTTTTGAGATCTTCATATGAAGTATGCATATACTTGCCAAAACCAAGTTATCAGGCTCAAAACAGGATATGCCAGTAACATTTTTGGATCTGTGAAAAAAGAGGAGGCCAGGGTTTCTGGCCTTGAGTTACAAAGTAATGAGTTCTCAAAATGTTTTCTTTTCTGGGAAGGGACTGTTTTGAAAGTCCAATATATGCATTTTCATTGCCCACAGTACGGTTCACAGCCTCATCCATAGTGATGTGGGATATATCAACACAGCGTTGTGTTGTACACAAGTACGGTGTACCTGGGTACTCTGGGCATTTAAGGGAACAGGAACAGAATGAGCACCAATGATCCTAGTTTAAATTTCTCAGGGATCTTGGGATGAGGTCAGCTTGAGCTCTGAAGTCTCAGCTCTGTTCCCTGTTTTAGCTTGCTGTGGTGTCTTTGGCAGTGCCTTCCACTGCCCTTTCTCATTCTGTCAAAAGGAATGCTGCATATACAAGCTTAAAGCACTCCCAAGCGCTATAAAACTTTGAGATATTATTGTTACTCATGAAGAGCTTTGAAAACACATTCAGCACATGCCCAAACTCTCTGAGCTCTTGGAAAGATTTGTTCTTTCCTGATTTTTCGGAACTATTGGCATAAAGTTAAGCTCAAAGTGCCAGCTGTTTCCTTTCTTACAGCACACCAATTCTGCGACTGCAGCAAAGTGTGGAATTGGCTCAACTTTTTAAAATAAGCCAAGAGAGAGTCTCTCTAGAATAGTGCAAGGTCATTCAACTTGTTTCAGAGCAGGTTAGATAAGCCTATGCTCAGTGCCCTGCTGCACAGGGTTTGCTCAGTGATAAAAAAAATTGTATTGAAAATTCACTAATTTGTGACTTTCTCAGTCATCTGTCTATGCCATGCAGATGGAAGCACAGGAATATTCTTAGACTGTGCTCAGGCTTTTGAAGATTTCAAATTTGCTAGGGAAAATTTGCTGGTCGTTTTTTTTTTTTTTGTCCTCTACACTTTAAAGATTGCAAAGACAGATAAATAGCTGAGATATATCTTTGGCTATCAACATTTTTGTCTGTGAAACTGATCTCTCCTCCACAGAGGAGATTGCCTCACCAAGTGTAGAGCACAGCTAGCCCCTTTCCTTGGCTTCTTAGAAATCAGTCCTAAAGGATAGAGCACCAGCCAGCCAGCTCATCAAAGCATGAGGGTAGAAGTGCTTGTGTAGCTGTGATGCTCAGAAACAATCAGCTGTTCTCAAATGTACTTCATCTTGCTCTTTTTTTCCAGATGGGCTCTTGGAGGACACAGGACAGATTTTAGGCACCAGTAGTTCTTTTTAGCATGATGATATTTTGGTCCAAGCCATATCAGTGAGACAGGTGGTGGACTTGATTTTTAGAAAACCATCACAGGATCACAGTATCACAGGATCTAAGATATAAGGCTGCAGTGGTTTGGGTTTTAGATACTCCAAAGAGAAAGTAATTTGCCAGTATATCACACAAGAAACTGTAGCACTGGCTCCTTGTGTAATAAAAATACCTACTTTAACTCATGGCTCTGAAGAGTCCCCACACTGAGATTTATTATGTGGCTGCAGGATTTACCCAAAGTATTGTGCTTTCTAACTTGAAGATGCTGTTTGCCCTGAGCATAATTGTTCAGCCACTAAGCATTTTGGAGGAAATGGAAGAAAACCATGTATGTCTCATGGCTTTGTTCATGAACAAAGAGGGAAAGGTACAAATAAAATTTTTTTGAAGAATCTGTTCAGCAAACAAAAGACTTTGGTCTGATATTGGACATTTGCTGATTCTTATAAGTTAAGCTAAGGAGTAATATAAATGAAAAATCTGTTCAAACAGGCACTTAGTAAGCATCAGAAGAAAAGATTCATATACTTTTCAGATTATTACTTTGCAGAAACTATTTGGTGATATCACAGTGATATTCTGGGTAACTTTTCTACTACTACAGTATTTTTCTGAAAAGGATTTGGGGTGAATCTGTCCAGCTTTAAAGGCATATACAGAGGAGTATTTCAGACAGTGGTCATAGTTGACTTGAAACCTATATCTCTTTGCATGTGATGCTTACAGGCTGAGTTCTCCATGTTGAGATCAGTAATCATGCTATCTGCATCTTTCCTTAGCAAAACTTATCTTCCTACATACACATGTTACATATCAGGGTCTAAAATTTAGTCTCTGCTTAGGTGAACACTGAGGCATCCTCATGGCAGCGAAAGTCTGTTCACTCTCTTCTTGCTGTGCTGCCTTGTGTCTTCCTGTGAAGCCCAAGTCCTGCTGGCACTGATTATCAGAAGAACTGTCTGATATCTCTAATATCTCCAGCCCTTGTATCTCAGAAAGAAAAAAGAAACCCTGCCAGTTTGTGTGGGTCTGCACGGGGCAGATAATCTCTACTCTTCCAGTCCATACTGGTGCATCCATGAGGTGCAGAGCAACTGTTTCAGGTCTGAAGCCACTGCTTTTGCTTCCAACAGTCTAGATTGTCAGATCTAGATCTTGTGTCTGCACCTTTTGCTTGGCCATGCCCTGTGATGTTCTAACACTGATTCACCCAGCATCATGAGAATCTGGCTGCACAGCATTCTGGGGCAAAGTGCAGTACTCGGATTGTTTTCACTGAAAAATAAAAACCTTTCTATTGAAAATGCTGCTCTTCAAAACTGTACTGCAGATGTGCTGCTCTGGGTATGTACTGTGTTTGCCATTCTGGAACACTGAATATCACTAATGAAATAAGCCCTTTTAAAAAGTTATTTAATAAAGAATATATTGGTATGTCACAGGTTGGTACTTTGGATAAGAATTCACCCTTCATTAAAAGGGATTTATATGCCTATGCTCAGCAGGTTAGTGTATTACTGGGGTTTATGTGTCATGCTTCAGTGTTAATTGTGGGTTATTCTCATCACATTGCCTTTCATCAGGAATAGGCTGTGCTTTAGCAATCATATTATTCAGCCTTATGTGTGGTATTCACACATCTGTGATTTAACCCACATTACTGATATTTGATAATATATAAAGGAGACAATGAGTAGGATTCAGCTTTAGATTAAGGTGGGTTTAACATTCCGTTGTGGCCACTGCAGTCAGTGAAGCTTAAAGAGTAAGTCAGCATTCACAGAAAACTCCTCTTTAAGGTGC
Source organism: Notiomystis cincta (assembly GCA_013398075.1). NCBI lineage: Eukaryota > Metazoa > Chordata > Aves > Passeriformes > Notiomystidae > Notiomystis > Notiomystis cincta. The sequence goes on from VZRX01002051.1 coordinate 6,797, forward strand.
TACTGGTACTGATGGTAGTTGGGGCTTGGACTCTGAGTGCACAGATAGCCACAGACAGACCTGCATTTGAGTGTCACAATTTGCAAGCTGGACCCTGCATTTCACTCTGCCAGAGCTTCTTCCTAAGGATTTGCTTTTCCCCTGCCAGACTAACCCTCAGGTGGACTTGCTGAAGCTGCTAAGCAATTTCATCTGATGAAGGCCTGCTCTATCACCTCTAACTGAGGAATGTGGGTGGACTTTGTTCCTGTCAGATCACTGAGGAACCACCTCCAAAATCCCACTTAAATTTCTGGCTGAATCACCCTCAGTAGAGGTGTCTCTGCTGTCTGTGCAAGGAACAGGGGGCAGCTCTCTGAGGCTCCTTAGCACAGTGCTAACAGAAAATAAGTGTACACTACAGATCTTCTGGGGAAAAGCCTGGCTGGTCAGCCCACTCCAAGAGACATAAGAGCATGAAATAAGTTAGATTCAAACGCTATCCAACCAATTTGATTTCATTCTGCTCTGAGTCACTCCTGCTGGTCATTTCCACCGTCTTCCCAAGTTTTTTTTCTTCTGAGAAGAGCACAGATTCATCTGTATCACTCATGGACCTCAACAAATATTAGTTCAATGACATTACCTGGCTCAGGACACAGATGATTCTGTGAATTAAAGGAACTAGGAAATCTCAGATGGAGAAAGTAAGTTCACTTCCTTTTCAGGAAGAATTCTAAGAATAAGCTTCCCCTTCATTAAAAAAAAAAAAAAAGAAAAAGAAAAAAAATTATTTGCAGTCAGGTATGTTTACAGTAATGCCAGTTTTGGAATCTCACCTTTCTGCAAAATAAAGAAGCTATTTTCCTCATCTGTCCGCAGTACAGGGAGACCTGTGAAAATATTCTATTTCAACAATCTAGTACAAAGCAGCAGTAATAGTTTTGTTAATGTGTGTTTCTTTACTGGTTCTTTGAATGCTTTTATGTGGATTTAACATGGAGTACACAATGTCTGTACCTGCATGCTGACTTGGAATCAAGTTCCTGGTAAGGAGAGTTCTCTAAAGTTAGTGTTATCACTGGAATACACATTTGCAAGACCTGACCCTGCAGGCTGGACAAAATGTTAAGAAAGGTAGGAAGCACTTTTAAAAGGAGAGGACTATTCTGGAAACAGAATGTGTAGTGAATACTTGAAGCATAGAAAGAGTAAATTTATTTCCCATATACTGTGTGCCTGAGGGCATTGGCAGTAATAAAAAGAACTGGATAGCTAGGATGCTCTCAGAGACAGCATTGTTTTCATAGATTAGCAAAGTTCCTTCTTTGTTTCTGGAGAGCTTATCTACATCAACAGCTTTTCTTTCCCTTTCAGGGAATTTGGAAATTGTTTTTTTACATGATCGAAATACCCTAAGAATTGCAGAGACAGTCAGGGCATGATAAGAAAAAACACAAAAGAGAGATGGTCCTACTGAGAAAAGGGAGAGCTTATTTCAGGCAGCACAAAGAAAAGGTGAAAGTAAATAGAAAAAAGATCAGAAAGTCTTGGCAAAATAAAGAGCTTCTGTGCCAAGCAGGGAGATGTTGGACATAAATAGAAAATAAAGCTGTAGTGACTTTTACATTGTCCATTTATGAGTAATGGCAATTGATATAATGCTTTACAGATATGTTAATGAAATGTTTTTCTTTGAAAAAGTAGTGGAGACTGAAATATCAAATATTGCCAATACAGAAATTGAAATGGTACTATCCTTGGTTCTGCCTCTATGTCTGCAGTGTAGTGAAGTCCTAGCCCACAGAAAGATGTGTAATCCTAGCTCAAGGAAAGAAGTGTCCACAAAATTCTTGCTTTCCTCCACACTTCTCCTCCAAGGCTTCACAGCTCTCCCTCCTTGGAAAAAAGCTCACCAAAACAGTATTTTTTCTGCATAAGTACATTGTGCCTGTGTCATGGGGGTGGCATACCAATGGTGGAAAGGATGTTCAGGTGCAGGCACACCTCTTTGACCATTTGGTCCTGTGACTGGTAACTTTGCATTCAGGTAGGTTTCAGGCATAGGTGGGACCTGTCTGTTTCTAGTTTCAGTAGCTGAGGATCCTGGAAACTGATCTGACATCTCCTTGTTTAGATGACTTCATGAAGCAGGGCCATGGCATGCTCCTGCTCTACACCCTGAAGAACCCCTCCTTCCCAGAGTACTCCTTCAGCAGTGAGAGTGGCATCATGTGCCTGGACTTCCACAGTAACCACCCCTACCTCCTGGCAGTGGGCTTCTACGATGGCAACGTGGCCATCTACAACCTGAAGAAGGCAAGCTCCCAGCCCAGCTACAAGAGTGATGCCAGGTCGGGAAAGCACACAGAGCCAGTGTGGCAGGTAAGGGTGCTTTTCCTTTCCTGTGACTGGGCTTTGAATTGGGCACAGCAGGAAAAGTCCTGTATAGGGAAAGGTGCTGTTTTAGTACATGCCATTAATTAAGTTGTATTTCTAGCTAATTTTGAAACATGCATAAAGGCAAAGCAACTGCACGAATCCTTGGTCCTCAGCAGAAACTAAACATGTGAGCAAAAGTTTGCTGTAAACAATTATTTATCTTTAGTTTTCATTATTGTAATTGACTTCTTTTTGGGGAAGAACTGGTATCCTCTGTATGTACACATCCATACACAGTACAGATGCAACACTATTTGTGTTCCGAACAGAAAATCACAGGACAGCAAGTGATGAGCAGAGCATAAAAACAAATAAAACAGGTATATCAGCCTAAAAGAGAGCTCTGTTGGGCACAGTAAGTCCAGGGACAGCTACCTGTGGAACTGGCTGCCAGCAGGATTCAAGACACTCTACCTTGTAGTTGACTTTTAGTTGACCTTGAAGTACTCTAGTGAATTCAGAACTGTGATGTGCAGGTAAAGTTCTTAAACTAATGCCACTCTGGAATCTGTCACAAAGAGCCACCAGGTGTGAAGAGCCAGGGTAAATATGTTGCTACATCCAGCTAACTAGCTATGTCTGCAATGTAATCTGAGCTCAGATTGAAGCACCAGAAGGTGTATGTGCTTTTGATCTTCTTCATAGCAGTAGAAGTGTGGCAGCACATATTTCAACATGGTCTGTATGAGCCTGTTGAGGTACAGGGGTCTGTGTTTGGTTTAGCTAGCCTGGGCTGAAGGTGTTGCTGCGGTGACTCTTGCTGTCACCTGAATTAGGCTGGCTGATACAGTCACATGTCAGTGTTCCTTGAATTTTGGCACATGCCTTGCATGGATTGTCCCCCAGCCATGGCTCCTTGTTATTGCATCGTCCTGTAAAAGTCCAGGAAATCAAGGGAACCTGATGGGACTATAGATGAATGTGGAATGTGCCAAGAGCAAGACCTGTGCTTGCTATAAACAGAGTTTGTGCAAATGTAATATTTCAGAGAAGACATGAATTTTATATTTCCTGCCTGTCTGTCCAAAGCTTTTCCTCTAGCAGATATTTATAGTCCTTCTAACAGGTTAAAGAGTAGCCCGGACATGAGTTGTTAACATAATACAATTTGTCAGGCATGCACATACACACACACACAAAAAGAAAACTTCCTAGCTTTCCCCCCTGCCATTTAGGCTTCCAGTAAAAAAGCCTGGCCAAATAGTTAAGTCCTAAGTGAAGTTTCTCATGGTCTTGCTGCAGCATGCTGTGGGAGGTCACAGCTGTTACTGCACATTAGAGAAAAATAAATTCAGATCACTTGTGCCCTAGATGAAATTGGAAATGACAGTGCATGCTGAAGGGGTGTAATTAGCAGCCTCTTCCCTACAGACCAGGAGCAGGTACATTCAGCAGTGGAGGCAGTCTGTATGGGGATTTTAGGAGTATGTTTATGTGTATCACTTGGCAGTAGTGGGGCTCATAAGTGAAAAAAATCATTAGGCACTCCAGGAAGATAGCTCTGAAAAGGAGAGAAACTACTCCATGGATATTGGTATGGATAGATGTGTGAAGAAATTCCTCCTTCTTTATTTCCACAGGTTGAGCACTGAGAATCATAATTGTTAGTTTTCTTTGTCAATAAGAAAGTTTCTCTGAGCAGCCTTGTGTAGTGGAAGGTGTCCCTGTCCATGGCAGGGGGGTTGGAACAAGATGGTCTTGTTCCAGCCTTCCAACCCAAACCATGCTGTGATTCTATGATTAAAGTACCAATATTTTTACTAAACTTTACAATTTTTAACTTGCTACAAAACTGGCAAGCAAAATTAGTAGTTAGGTGATTGTACAGCAATCTGAAGAGCTTGTACCTCTGTTGGAAAGATCTGAAGTGTAAACATTTGTCAATATCAGCCAAAATGTTTAGAAAAGATTTTCACTCTGTTCACTGTGATGAAAAGCAGCATGGACTATCTGTTATGCTGAGACATTGGCTTGTTATTCTTCATTCAGCATTAAATGATTCTAGAAAGTGATGCCTTTTTTCTCCTATTTAGCTCAAAGATCCCATATTCTCCCCCACCATCACTCCACTAGTCTGAGGCCCAGTCTTTCTCTGGGAACCAGACCTCAAAAAAATCTCCCTTTTTTATCGGAAAAGTGAGCAAAGTAGAAAAGTAAAAATGTTATCCTGAGCAATTAGAAGTCTTTGTTCTCTGGACTGCCTGGCTTTTTTCTTTTGAAACAATGAAGCCTTTTCACAATGGAAGCAAAATGGGAAGTGGGTAAAGCAGACTGACAGCTCTTTTCTTGTGCCGTTTCATTTTCAGTGACTTAGTAATATCTCAGTACGTTTGCATAAAACAAAGCTGATGTAATGTTCCCATTGTTAAGAGCAAAATAAAATAATACAAATTTTCTAATTCTGTTACTAAAGAAGGAGTTTGTCTGCCTTATACCACTCCCTATTTTTTTAAAGAGCACAGCAATGGTTTCTTATAGATTTGGCAATTATCTCCCATGTATTAAGTGATACTGCATTGTAAATAATGGAAAATTCTAGCCTGCTTTAAATTACACATTTCTAATTGCTTATTAGTAATTGGTGAGGATCCAAATCCTCAGAGAGGAATAAACAGAGAGGAATAAACACATAGACATATGAATGGATATGCATGCACTGCAATGTGGCTAATACCACCAAAAACTCAGGTATCACAGGGTCATAGAACTAGAAATGGTCTCCCAGGTCAGTGAATTCAGGCTTCTACCTTCGAAAACACCATCCTAAAAGGAGTCACCCCCTGTAAAATTGTGTCAAACCTGTCATGTTCTGCTGGGAAAAAGCCTATGTGGCATTAACCTAAACCCCACTTTAATCAAAATAATGCTCACTGAGTCAGCAAAATCCTCACACTCCCATCATCTCTGAGTAGGCCTAAAAAGCAAGTCCCTGAACAGTGTGTTTTATTGAGCCAGTGGCTCAGTTTCAGAACTTGGCTCTGGAGGTTAATGAGGTTGGCTGATGTGGAACTACTGGGCCAGACTTTGGCAGCCAGAGGCCACAGGAGCTGTGCTCTCTGGGAAGAAATGACTCTTTGCTGGGAAGGGGCTCTCAGCATAAAACCTCTCCTTTTTCTAGCCTTAAAAGTTTCTCTTTCTCCTTTCTTTTTAAAAATATGGTGATTAGGGTTTATTTACAGCTTGAGAAGAGTGCCTTTTCTCTTACCTTCTACACTGGGATATACCAAATATTTTGGTTTGAATTATTTGGAAGCTAGAACAGTTCAGAATCAGGATTTGATAATTGAAACTATGTGTGAGGGTTTGTTTCTGTTGTTAAATCTCCTTTCTAAAATACATCTTATTTGACAGATTTGTTTTCACTGTGTGCTTCTATTTTACTTTCACATCAAGCCAAAAAGATGTTATTTTTGCTGAGACTAGTGCAGAGCCAATACTGCTGCAGAGAGTTGGAAATAATTTTTTATTTTACTTGCTCACCATCAGAGTTACTGACGAAATTCCTATTGCAGAGTGTTGACCCTAGGATCTGCAAGTGGAACATTTCTTTTGGTTGTGCTTCAAGCAAATCTCTGCTGTCACAGGCATGCCTGTGTGGACAGCATGGTTTGGAATTGCTATGGAGACCTCACTGGTTAGAAACACAACTTTGTTCAGTGTTGATTTACTGAAGCTGATCTGGCCTCCCTGAGGAGCTGATACCATGGAGCTTCACATGGCATCCTGAGAGAATTATTTTCTGCCATATATTTGTGCATGGGAAGAGAAAGAGCTGGCCACTGCAGGCTAGTTCTTCACCAAATGACAGTCAGGTTAGATGTGATGTTTGTGGTTTGGACAAAGAAATCAAGGAAAGATGGTAATAGCCTGCAAACTGCCAATGGAAACTAAAAGGAGTGTCAACTTGCAGAACAGTTTTCTAGCAGAACTTGTGGAAGTCCCATATCAAGTGTCAACCTGACAAAGCACACCTGAAATTGCTCACTGGAGTTTGCTCCATAATTGTGTGATCCCTTTTATTTGTCTATTTTCTGTGTTCCAATCTAAGCTCTTAAATAAATCTGCACTGAACTTTTGCAGTTTGTGAAGCCACCCCAGACTCACTGAAGTCTTGTTTTGGTGATAGAAGTAAATGAAAATCCCTTTAAAGTTAGCACAGCCTGCTGTTCTTTACCCCATTCTGTGCTTCTGCACACAGTTCCACAAAAAAGGTCTTTATGGGAAGCTGATCATATTTGCTATACTTAGGAGAAAAAAAAGGATTTTGTTCATAATCCACTGTCACACCAGCACATTGTTTTATTTCTGATGATGAGCATTCTCCTAAATCTGTCATCTGCAGTCAGACAAACAGATTTTGCAGCTTTCATTGCCTCTGAGATGTTACTGCTTCACATAATATTTTGTTCCTTTGGCTTCAGGCACACAAATTGTTTGATGCAAAGGAAATAAAAGAAAAATATGAGACAGAAGGTTGCTATCAAGGTCAGAATAAAGATCAGCTGTCTCAGAGCAGCCTCAACACCCCTTCCATTGCCTTCACTAAGAAGCACAAAATAGGTGTTTGCTGAGGGTAGATCAGTGAAAAAAGTCTCATTCAACTCTGTGATGATACTGCTAGGGGATACTCTAGAGGAGAAACAGAAATCTAGAGAAGAAAGGAAAGCAACAGGGACCTGAAGCCAAGGAATCTGAGCCCAAGAAAGGGGGGAGAATGCAGCCTGAAGGCAAAATAGAGAAGAAACCCTGACTGTGAGGATCATTTAGCACCAAACCTCTTCAGTAATGCAAGGGAAGTGTGTTTTTCTTATTCTGCCAGTTCAATGTTTGCACAGAGGATCTTTCTGTTCAGCTCCAGCTTTCTACTACATGTTTCATGCTACCAGCCCTGCCTTGCACACCTGGCCCAGTGTAAACAGGGCAAAAAGTCTAATGAACTTCTGACATCCCAGGAGTAAAAGGGACCAGTGGTCACTTCACTGATCCTGCACTTGCACAGAAGTAGGAAGCAGTGGGAGAAGCATCCATGGACAAGTCAGCATGCATTTGTGTTTCAGAGATCTCAGTCTGTCAGAGGCTTCCTTGTGGAAGCAGTCCTTAGCTTCAGTCCTGCTCCTTACCCTGAATTCTGTGTCTGGTAGCAGGCTGTTGCAGCAGCAGCTGTCCTGTCTGCTGAGTACCTCACACTGGGTTCCTCCTGCAGCACCATGAGGCATTTAGTGACTGACAAGAATCAGTTGTGTCCCTGTCCTCTCCTGGAGGGAGCTGGGGAGGAAGGGCTGTGCTTGGGAAGAGTTGCCATATGCTTGCTGTAGAAATCAGGGCCAAGATCAGCAGCTCTCTGGTTGTCCTCAGTTGCTGTGAGAGCTTGCTACAGGCACAGCCCTACTGGAGGAAATCCTGTCTCCCACAGAGTTAACTTCTACCATTTTTTTGGAAAGGCTGTGCTGGGCCACAAAAATTCATCCAGAAGCTTTAGGCTCATTTTTGCGTGGTAGAAGTGGTGGAAATTGCAAGATACTCCTGTGGCAGAAATGCTGGATAAAATCTTTTGCAGCATGCTTTTACCTTGTCCAAAACTGTTGGACTCTTTAGGTTAGGAAAAGTAAACATCCAAATGCTTATTCCTAAATGTCTTCTACAATAATAAACAAAATCTCTGATAGTTTAATAATAATCTTTGCAATAATAAACAAAATCTCTGATGGTTTAACTTTGGCATTATACTTTTTGAGACGGTATCTAACTGTGTCTTCTGGAGATTCAGAAATTATTCATGGTTATTTTTAAATTGTGCTTTGGGCATAGATTCTCTTGGGTTAGAAATTGTTTAGCAAAGTGTCCATTGCAGATCATGTAATGTTTGTCTAAAAAATGAGCTCTTTTTGCTGTGATGCTGCACTTCCCTCTGTACTTCATTCAGATGCTGAACTATTTTCTACCTTCTGCTCTCACTGTTCATTGCTAAGTAAATTCATCTCATTCTACTCTTACCTTCTTCCTTTTACTTAAGATCCAAACCATCTTACTGTTTTCAGGTTAATTATTTCTTTTCTGGTGTCTCCAAGCAAAATACAAAAAACTTTGCCTGTTAGTTGCACTGGGGCTAATTTGTGGAGAAAATTTCACTTATAAAATCTAAAAGTCCCCTCAAGCCTTGGGATGTTAGAAAATGTTAGCCTGAGGTTTAAAAAATCAGAGAAGTTGTAATGCATTTGTTTGGTTGCTTGGATCTTTGAATTCTGTTCTGCTGTTTTATGGTGTATATATAAATACACTGATGGGTCTTAATGGCTCTTATACAGCCTGTGAAACAACAGAATGCTGCTCTGAAGAGGATGAAATAAAAGTAAGAGATTGATAATGGCAGAGTTAGAGGCAAGTTGGGCAGGGATGGTGCAGGCAAGGTCACATTGATACATAGCAAGATGTAGGGAGCTGGGGCTGGCCATGACTCCCACCCTTCTCCCAGCCCAGGAGCCACAGTGAGCTGCCACAGCTTGATGTGGTGTCTGGGGCTCTCAGCATCCAGCAGGCCCAGCAGAGTCTCTCCCCATCCCTGCTGCAAGAACTCTTGATCCCGTGGTGATGGCAACCTTCTGTCAGGCATATTGCAGACACTGTCTCTGATGTAGCAACATCAGGCAGCTTGGGGCTTTGGATGTGAGCCTGCCTGCCCTGTGTGCCTGCTTTTCCTGCACACAGAGTGGGAAACTTCGTATTTTGTCTGTTGTAAATTGGGAATCTTGCACCATGAGCACAGGCAGAATTGAAACCAAGAGCTGTGAATTGCGACTGGTTAAGTACCCCTGAGATTTGGTGGCCTCTGGCATGCATTGCTCAGCTGCATGCTGTGTCTGACATGGGAACACAGCCACTGATGGGACAAACAGGTGACAGTCTCTTCCTTCCTCATGTTTTAACGTGCCAGCCTAATAAATTCACTGGGCAGTGCTGGGAGGGGAGTAAGCACACAGATTCCTGGTGAAACACTGTGCAAAGCAGAGCATCCAAATTCCAGCAGGAGAAAAACAAGCTGAAAGTAGGGCCAGCCTTATCCAGTGCTATTTATAACTGAGCTCTGCTTCCTTCAGATAAATCTGAGTCTCTGAAGCATAAGTGATGCACAAGCCTCGGGCTGGGCCTTTGCCCTGCTTCAGTGGCACTTCTGTGACCATGCTCTCTGCTTACTGCCAAGTTCCTCCCACTACCACCACTTGTGATCTTTAGTAGGAAAGGTTTTGCTACCCTTTTTCTGTACCCCAAATTTGTGGGTGGTCTGATGCAGTAGGCCTAATTTTTTGCTCCTCTTGGTGGACCTTGCACTCTTTAGTTTAGTGCAAAAGAGATGTAGCCTGGTCCTCTGAATCCCAGGAAGATCCCAACAAGGTGGAGGGCACTTGATCTAGGTGTAGGAGAATAGTGTTTTTCTAAAGAAGAGTTTTTATAGGACTAAATATGATATGGGAGTTTATCTTAGAGTGTTTCTTCATTGCTGTTGAACTCCTCTAGTTGTTTTCACTCAGCTATCAGGAACTTTTCAAGGACTTCGAAAGAGAAAACCCTGGGAATGCTTGTAGTAAAACATGTAAGTGGCCATATGCTGCTAGAAGGAGAGAAATAATTTGCAAAATTATTGGATGAGAAGTTCCTGATACTGCCTATAGCCAAAACAATCTTCCACCAGATAGGCCCAGTATTTGGTGGTACCCATAAATAAAGTCATCACCCAGCCTCATGCCCGTGACGCAGGTGCCTGACAGCCTGGAGCTGACGGCTGCTCCTGGAGCATCCAGGCAGTACTGGGCTGTGTCTTCTATTCCAGGGGGGTTTGAGTTGCTTTTCATTATCATAGGTATCCTAAAAGAATCCTTCCTCCTGCATCTTTCCTTGGTGAAGTATGATCCTGCCAAGCTGGCTGCCTCAGTTGCTGCCTGATTTCTTTGTTGATGAAGCACCTGACTTTGTTTCAGTACCTATTTACTGTTACCAAGCCTGTCAGCCACCCTGACTCTCTTAACTGCCATGTTCATTATCATAAACATATAGAAGGTAAAGTAAGGAGACATCTGAGTAAATCCCTGCCTCTGCTACAGATAGGATGGCAGGGTATCCTTTAGGTCAGAGTTGCTCATTAAAGATGTAAGAAAAATGCAGAAAGCCCAAACTGACTGAGAGACTTTGGAATCTTTGAACACTTTGATATTCACCAGATATCTAAACCATTTCCTCTCTAAGGCAAACACTACAGCCAAATGTTTAAATATTACTGACTCACCTTAGAAGGAGTTACTCCTTATGGACCTTACCTCTTCAATGGTTTCTGTCATGAAGGCAAGTTTACTTCCTAAGCAAATTGAGCTGATCTATTCTGTCTTGCTGCATGATTTAATGGTAACATGTCAACAAATTTTTATACAAAAGACTGAACAGCACTGAGAACCCTCCTTTACTCAGGAGCTCCCTTATCTGCAGATATCTGTCATAGCTGAAACATTTGCATTTAAAAGAAAACCCAGATTTTAAGATAGGAACATTTTTCAATGAATTTATTTTTAAGTAACAAGTAATTTTCATTTATCTATCATCATCAGCTTTTACTCACACTCGAAAGACTTGTTTGCTATACAAAACAGTCTCATCTGTTGCAGTGAAAAAAGCAGTCACAGTGTGATTGAACATGATGCACAGTAAACATGTGAGAGGTGAGACTGAATTTAAAATAAAACTGAACCTTCCTTTCTGGAACTGGGGAACTGTTTGTGAACCACAGAAATAAGAAGTGGCAGAGGCCTTGAGAGTGTCCTCTTCTTCCCATCATGCTGTCACAGATGTTGTGTTATCATTCCTGAAGTGTTTTCTTCAAAATGAGATTGGCAGTCTAGCTATCTTCACCAGTATTTACAGACTGGAGTCACTGCCTTCTGTGTCTTACATGGTACATATTTCTTAATACATGAGAAAATATTTCTGTGCCACTCCAGCAGTATCACTTTGCTGATTCCCTCACCAGCTACTGATGCTTTTCTGCACTACTTAGCCAGAAATTTCCTAATTTCTACACGTTTAATGCTTTCTTCTTCCTGTCTATGTCCCTCTGCCCTTGTCTTTATCACATTTCACCTTATTATTTTCAGATTATGTCTCCAGTTTTTCAAGATAACCTTGAGTCCTTATCCTAACAGAATTCAATGTCTTTCAACTGTGTCATCTGCAAACATTCTGTGTATTTTGCAATTCAGTGTGCAACTTACTAATGAAAATATTGTATAGAATTGAACCCAGGATAGTCCCCTAGAGATGTTCTCCCATCTGGTCAAGAAATCACTGCCTAAACTCGTGGGAATTCATTTTTAAGCACTCATCCACTTCATAGTAATTCCTTATCTTTCTTCTGAAGACATCACAGGGAGTATGCCAAAAGCCTTACAAAATTAAAGATAAAAAATCTACTCTTTCTTTAACACTTGCTACCCTGAAAAGGAAGGAAATAAATTCTCTTTGTCAAGGTCTCTTTTTGAGGAGACCATATTCACTGATTCTCATTTTCTTATTCTATACGTATGTCTGGATGCCTTAGTACTTTGTTCCAGCTCTCAAAGTTCAGTGTTAGGTTGACTCATCCACTGTCATTTAACCTCTCCTTCAAAACAGGTTTGTTTTGTGTTTCCTGTGGGCATTTTTGCTCTATTCCTGTCCCCCAGGACCTCTCCTCTCTTCTAGTTTTCATAGCTAATTGCCATGAAGCTCAGAGATTGCTTCAGGTGCTCCCTTAAGCACCCGAGATGGAATTTCATCAGGCCTTACAGAGTCAGATATATCTGCCTGTGCTCCTTAAAGTTAGTTTTGTTAAATGTCTAGTTACTGTTTATTTTTTCAAATGTCACTGAAAGAAGGAAAGCCTTATTGCTTTTGGTTTACTTCTGTGGGACTTGCCTTCCTTTAAACAATAAATGGGGTCTAGGAGGAAGAGACTCAGATGATCTTTTCTAGGATATCTGATTTTGGCTCCATGCAGGCATCAGCCTCTTGGCCTGAAAAGTAATTTCTGCCTCAAAAGAGTCTCCAACATCCTCCCCATGGAGGTATCTCAGGCAGTGGCAGAAGGGTGTCCCCCAGCTCATGATTTGGGACTCTCTTTTCACTGTGAAGTTCCTGGATGTGCAGACTCTTGAGTGTGACAGTGGCAGCCCAGCTCTCACTATCTGGCAGGCGTGATTATTCATCTTTGGGATGGCTTCTCCTTTTTAGTTGTGGCTTGATTCACTGTGTTTATGACCAGCATTTTTTTAGAGACTAGAGGTGTAGATGTGGACAGGGACTATGCTTTCACAGCAGGGTTTCTGAGAAAAATAATCAAGGAGTAATACCTTCTACAATAATGTTGACCAAAATGCACTTTTTTATTTTTAATTTTTGAGATCTTTTATTCTTACTAGACACTCCACAGCAGAAGTGCTGTCTGTTTCTCAGGTAATAGACAGGAATGGCAAAAAGTGCAGATAGAGGCCAGCAATCTCTTTTGCTTAGTGTACATCACAGGACAGGAGCCCTTTATGCTGTACCCTGCCATCTGGCTTCAGCATGGGCATGCTGGTGACTCCATGGTTCTGGTGCCCCTCTCTGAAGGACCAGCTGGGCATACTGAGGTTTCTCCCTACCTGCCTGCCTGCCCATGTTTACCTTTGGCAAGAAGTCCACACCTACAGATAACCAGAACACAGCTAAATCTTCTCCAAAGTCTTGTCATGTGGTCTGAGTACAAGCAGGACCCAGGAGCTCTTTCTTCATCAAGCTTAGACTTAGCCAAAAAGTCTGACTGGGCTGCTTCAACCTCTGACCAGGCTGAGCTCAGTTATTACAGCCCTTTAAAATCTTCATTACTGCCTTGAGTCAAAATGAGTCATCTAGACTAATCTCAGTTTTTGCTTTTATCCCAAATAACCATGGTGAGGAATGAAGTTTCTGTCTTCCTTCCTCCCACGTCTTGATAAGATAACTTGTACTGCTGTCCAAGTTGGCACTGGGGAGGGGCCCTAGACACTGCCCTGTTCCTCACCTCTAAACCTTACTCTTCCTGTCTCTTGATGTGTAAAAACTGGTGCTGGAGTTACTTTGCTTGTGAGTGGAGTACCCTGTACTTTCTAGATGGCCGAGTGATTAATTTTGGGGTGTCTCTTGTGACTGATTGCTGGAGAGCAGCCTTGCATTTTGCTTACGCTCCTCAGGGTGCCTGGCCTTGGCTTTGCTTGTGGTAGCTGGCAGAGGATCCTCTGCAAGATGTCAAGGTCCACTTATTGTGTCGGGCATGATAAGCAACAAATGCAGAATAGCTGGCAATGTCCTTGATAGAGGACATTTGGGAGCTTTGTTGTAGATGTATTGCTTTGTCTCAGCAGCAAGGAGGGACAAACTATTTGCTCCAGCAAAACAAAAACTCAGTGGACTCTGGATAAGCTGAGTGTTGAAGCAGACTTTCACAGCAGCAGATCCCTTGGCAAACAGCATAGATAAGTGACCCAGAGTGGAGAATAAGCAAAAAAATTGCGATTTGTCATTGACAGGAAAAGAAAGTGAAAGATTTCTGCTGATAAGGTTTTGATGTTTCTGCATGCTGTTTTGCTGAAAGTTACTGTCAGGAAACAACAAGAGACACTTTTGAGGGTGACAGAGTGAAGAAATAGAACTGCTTCTTAGTTCAAACCAGAGACCTCAGTAAGGGAGTCCAGGAGAATATTTGCACCAGAGCACAGGGAAATCAAACTGGCTTTGGAAGATGTGACCTGTGGAGCAATTTATTGTAGATCAGCACTTCAGCATGATACTTAGCATGATACTAAGGCAGGCTAAAAGGCAGGCTAGCTGCAAAATGGAGAAAGTGTCCACTACACAGATCAAAGGTGCCCACAGTTGGACTAACAGGTTTAGATGGGTGTTCCTGGTTGGAGTTTGGTCTGTCTTCCTCTGTCTCTGCAAGAATCCATACCATGTTCACCAGCTGGTAAGCTGGGCCATTGTGCAACGGATGCATCCAGGAGATGCAGCCAAACTGCATCCAGGAGAGTTTGTGCTCTTGCTAAGTTACAGCACATGTTCAGCTTGTCCACCTTGAAAGAGCCCCAGAGCTCTTCTGGCACTTTGCTTTGGCCCAGGCTTGTGCATACTGACACAGGAAATGTGGTTTGGACAGCGAGTTTGTGTCTGTGCTTGGCTGCCAGGTCAGGCACAGCAAGAGAGAACTGAGGGCCGACTCTCTTGCTCAAGGAGCAGATACTTGGCAGTGGGAAGCCTGGAGTAAAAGTCTTTAGCCAGTATGAGTGTAAGGAGAAGTGTCCAAATCCCGCTGCTTACCTTGTGTGACCAAGAAACGGGCAAAAGAGGGCACAGTGGGGCTGGGAAGTGCTTGTGCTTCTGTGGTGAACACGTGGACTTCTACAAGTCTGTGGCTCTCTTCAGCTATGGAGGCAGATGAGTGAAATCCGTGAGTTACTGGGCTGGGCACAATGGCAGAGTCTGTGAGAGGGGCCTGCACAGCTCATCTACAGCTCCACAGTGACTTACAAAGAAGTGCTTGAAGCACAGAAACAAAGACCTGTCTAAAGCTGAGTATTAGGGAAAAGCACAAACATAAATCGATAAAAAGAAGTGAATGTGCTAAGTGAGCTGTGGTTATCCTGGGCCATAAAAAGGAAAGGGAAAATATTTGGGAAGCATATAAGTAGTTAAAGGAATGAAGATACAGACTTATTACTAAAGCTTTTAGCTGCTACTGACTGGTGTGAATAAGGATGAAATATTTGATGCTGTATTGTTTACTCTTACAGTGAGTGTCTGCTTAGTGCGCTTAATTTAACAAGGATAAAAGCATAGGTCAGAATAAGGAAAGAACATATTAAAGAATATTTAGATAAGTTCTTGCTCATCAGCAAGATCAGATTAAACATACCCTGGAGTACTTAAAGAAATAACCAGACCAATTTCAGGCCATTACATGCATTTCACAGAGTTTTTGGGCTGCATCTATCCTGTGTTTTAGGCAGAGGCTGGGGTTTATGTGCAAGCCCATTTACAGTGTTTGAGCTGAGTGAGTGTCTTGACTCAGAGGCAGGGTTGGGATGTGCTCTGAGGCATGGATGAGGGGAAGCACCACTCTGTGAGACCTATGGACTCACACCCATTCACGTACCTGTGACATGGGCAGACTGAAATATGATAATCTACTGTCATCAATCCCTACATACTTTTCAGTGATGCTGTAGAGCCAATGTCTGGCAAAAAGGTATCTGCAGGTTCTTTCTTCAAAGGGTTTGTCCATAAATGCAGTAGGGGCAATGGCACAAATGGAGTACGGGAGCATAGAAAACAGTGTCTGGACAATTTACCCAGGTAGAGGCATCTAAAGCCAGCCACAGGGGGATGAAAAGTGTGGCAATAGCACAGCAGTGCATCAGGCTATTGGCCTGTAGGACAAGCATGGCCAGGGAAGGAAGGAAAGATCTCAAAGGTCCAGAAGGAGTGGAAAAAGGTCTGGAGGAAAATGATAGGATTGGACCCAGGGAATTACTAACCAGTCAGGCCAATTTCAAAGACTGGAAAAGTACTTGAATAAATGGCAACACTACTGGTAAATGTCTGGATAATAAGGTGATTCAGAGAAGCCAACATGGATTTGTCCAGAATAGATTATCAAGCCAGTATAATTTCTTTTCCTTTTTTTTTTCCAGAGAAATGGGTCTCATGAATAAGGGAGAGGCAATCAAGGTTATAATCTCTATCCATCTTGACTTGACTAAAGCTTTTGATCCAGGCTTACACAGTGACATACTTACAGCCAAGGCAGAGAAATATGAATTAGGTAAAATCACCATAAAGAGATGGCTCAGGTGGCTCAGGCAGTGTGCTCAAAGAGCAGTTATACAGAGCTCGCTGTCAGACTCTGAAGGTGCTTCAAGTGAGACTCTCCAGCTGTCACTTCTGGTCTTTTTTTGATCAATACTTTCATTAACAACTCAAATTACAGAATAGAGAAGCCCCCCTGGGAGGACAAGGCACTTTGCAGGACATGATTATGTTCAAAATTATCTTGATAAATTGGAAGAAAGGCCCAAAATCGATGTGATGAAATTCAATAAAGACAAGAGCAAATACTGCATTTAGAGAGGGGAAATTAAATGCACAGATACGAAATAAGAGATGGCTGGTTAGGCAGCAGGGTGCCCAAGGGGAAGCATAGCAGATCACCACCAGTGATCAGCAATACAATACTGTTACACAAACATATGTATCATTCTAATTAATTAGCAAGAATATAAGAGAGAGAGAAGGTTTTAACTCCTGCCTCAAGGTAGTCCTGTACCACGTGTTTGCAGTTGCAGAGCCAGGCTGAAGGGGAAGAACAGGAGTGGTGAAGGCTTGGGTCCTGAAGTCAGGACCTGGAAGCAACAGTTGAGGCAATTGATTTAAGTTGGAGAGAGGGAAAAAGAGAAAGGAACTGTGATACAACCTTTTCTTGCCCTTTTGAAGACTGTTACAAAGAAGGGAATAAACTGTTGGTCTTTGTATCCACTGAGGCGATGGTAAGCAGTACTTGGCTTGATTCTTGGTAAAGAAAATCTTCTGGCAATTATTATAGGGGCAATTAAGCACATATTTATCTACAGGGATGTTGTTCAGTACCTGTTGTTGGAGACCTGTGAGAGCAACCTATGTGAATTGTCACCAATGTCAGGGAAGTGTCTGATTTTGCCTCAGAAGAGAATAGATATGCTTTTTGGGTCCCTCCAAACCCTATGTTCTAATGATGGCTTTGTCTAGGAGTCTGCTGATAGTCAGGTTGGCACTGGAAGGAACTTCTCCCCATGTCAAAATGGCATGGACTTTCCTCAGCAGCCCAAGGAGATGTTTGCATGCCAAAGTCATCTGAGTGTCTTACTTGGCCAGTTCATGTAGGGCTGACCCAGGGGGAATTTGATAATTCCCTTGTCTTTCCTCTTCTCTAGCTGGCACAGATTTCATTTGTTTTTTTCAGGCCCTGAATGACAAAAAATCTGCCTTATTTCACTTAGGGCAGGTGTCAGCAGGGCCATGGTACTGCAGTGCTGACAAAGGACTCCTTGAAGGATAATTAATAGAAAGGGAAAGAATTGCTCATCAGTCAATGTGTGTGTGTTGCATGTGACACCCCATACCTGAGTTTTGGCCAAGGGCTAGCCAGGTATCTGCTTGCAGTAGCTGGTGCCTGCACCACACTCCAGTCAGCCTCCTGGACAGGGAGATTTTGACCAATTGTACTGTGTCAGTGCAAGTGACTAACAGCCTGTGTCCCATGAAAATGGAACAAGCATTATTTCTTTCATAGGAATGACATCAGAAACACGGGCGTTTTCAAATCAGATTGGATAAATGGTCTAATCTCCTGCTGGACAGGAGCCATTACCAGCTGCCACAGATAAAAATGATAGTATTCTCTTGCTAGAAATGAATGGGTTATTACCCTGCTAACCTGCTGTACACTGTAATGAACATGAGGTCTTAATATTTATTTTTCTGTTTATAAATAAGGTTTTGAATAGTCTCAACTTCTTTATAAATAAACAAGCTTTAAGAAATCAAAAGAAAAAGTGGTAGGCTGTTCTTACAGCAATGAGTTTCACACACTAATTTTGCACTGCAAAAATAGTCAGCGTAAAGATCACTGAAAAAATGGCTTGCTTTTGTTACAGTTCTCATCATGATCAGGGAGAGAAAATGCTTGCTACTTTTTGTTTGCTTGTCTCCTCTCTGCTGTTTACACATGCTTTCCTTTCTCATGTGCTTCTTTACTCTGATTGTATCATAATTGAACTTTTGCTCTAAATAGTTTCCCACAGCCAAAATCCTTGGCTGATTATCACATGCTTCAGGGGAAAAATTAACTTCTTGTCACTGTGCAGACAGTTGCTTGGTTCTCTCCTCAGATGCTCCACCCCTCACAGCATGGATACTGCTAATGACAGGAGGTTGTGCCATGTTGACAAGCCTCTGGGAGCAGAGAAAAGGCCAGTTCTGAGCAGATGCCCGATTTGATTGCAGTATCATGAGGGCTAATTACTCTAATAAGCATTTATGGGATTCAGAGATCAGGAGGAAAAAGATCACAAACACGATTAAGGTATCAGATGTGTTGAAGGAAAATTAAAAGTATTAAGTTCCAATTTCTGTTTTCTGAAATGCAGGCTACCATCACTGAGAGCTGCTAATAGTCATTTGAGGGCAGAGCCTGGTGTCCCTGAGAGGCTATTTTTCAAGCTGTCTACAAAAAGTACCTCACTCAAGTACTGTTGACTGCTTTGAATAGAGGAGCAAGAGTACCCCAAGCAAATCAGCCCACTTGCTTTTGGGGGCTGGTGACTCCAGCTATCCATGTAAGGGATGAAGAGCTGTGACACCTAACTAATAGCAGAAAACTTGAATAGATCTCCATCCGAGAGAATTTGGAGTAGGCAAACCCTGGGGTAAAGCTCTTTGCTTTGGGAATGCTAAAAGGAATTAGCTTGGGAAAATCCCCCATGAGCTCATGATAGCTCTTATGCTGTTTGGTCACCTCCAGATGAGGTTCTTGCAACACTGTGTTAGTGTAGACATCAGGACTCAGAAGCTGTGTCTGCACAGGATGATGGGAACCTGAACCTTCATCTATGTATTTGCCACTGGTCTGATGGTCTGGAAAGATTTTCCCAAATATTTGGGAAAGCAAGATGGAGAGAAAGAACATGCATTGGAGAAGAACTGTGTTGGACATACACATAAAAACATCTTCCTGTCAAACAATTTTAGAGTGACATTTTAAAAATCTTTTGATTCAAAATATCACCCTTTTTCTGTGCCCAGCATGAGGCATATTGGACATGTTTTTGTAACCAGTTCCCCTGAGCTCTGCGTTTCTCACCTTGAATTAAAACTCTTCACTACACCAACTCCTTCATCTGAAGCAGCTGCTGGTGGCTGTCACTGTCAGCAGTAGCTCATGATCCCAGGGAGATGTTCTTGGAATAGATATACCCAGCACATTTTGTGCACAACGGGTCAGCCTTGGCAATCTCTGTCCTGTTGAACCTGCTTTTTAGTCATTAATCATTTTATTCTGGGTCATACTGAATTATGCCATTCCTTTAATGCCAGATTGATAGAGACTTACAATTTTACCTGTGCAAGGATATTCAAAGGTATATGCTACTTAAGGCTCTTCTGTTGTGTCTTATAGGCATGAAACTGGCATTTTGAAGTGTTCTCAGATGGATTCCTTTCACATTCTATTTTTCCTTCCTCAGAAAAGGAAGGAAATATGTTCCATGGAGGGTTAACTACTCTTTGCCAAGTCTCATGCTTAATTTTCATGCTCCACAGAACTTCACAGTATAAATAATTTTGCAAAAGAGAATTAACAGTTTTTCCCAGGGACCTGTCACAGGAATACCCAATCTGTGTAATTAAAGTATTGAAAATGCTGTTTGTTTCCTGGACTAGGTATGAGTTACATAAGTGGTCATGGATAGAGTATTTGGTAAGATCTGGGATGATCATACCCATTTGTCGTGTTTATGGGATAATGTTTACAGAACTTTATTAGCTCCACTGCTTGGACAGGAGCAGACATACCTTTGAAAAACTTCTCAGAACCTTCTAAAGTGCTTGTCCCCATCCTGAACTGACAGATGCCAACAGGAGTGTGTGCTGACAGACCTAGTGATAAGTCATTCTTTTCTCTTCAGTCTGATTGAATTCCCAGATCTGAAAATCGAGTGTTCTTAATGCTTTTGGTCTAACTGAAATGTCTCTTCTAAACTGTAAGCCATTTATCTGAGTTCTAATCTCTCCTGCTGAGCTGTCACAGTCAAAAGGCAAATCTCCTTACCAGGCAGACAGATGCTCTGAAGGTGTAGGGAGGATTTCAATTTTAATGGAGAAGTTTTCATCTCCCTGAAACAGAAGTGCCCCAAGGACCTTTGTCACATGTTGCTTGCAAGGTCTTGCCTGCGCCCCACATAGGGACAGAAAGCTAATTTGAGGTTGTCTGGCTGAAGGGTAGCCATATGGCACTGCACTTGGGGTAATTAGTCAAATGTGAAAGGCAGGGCTGGTGCTTGGGGACCTTTGTGTGGCACTACTGGTGGTGTTTGGAGATGCCTTAGGGATCTCTGGGATGCTGTTGTTCCACAGTGTAGAGCTGTAGCACATAGCTCAGACACCTCACAAGGCCCATCCACTGATGGCAGTGGGTAGATGCAGAGTCTCCAGGTGAGAGGCTTTACTCCCTTGCTGGAGCATCCTGCAGGAAAGTGACTGACCAGATTGCTGGAGACAGTTCTAAAACTGCTGGTGGAGATAAGTGTGCACACCAGCAAGCCTCCAGGGTACAAACCAGCTGCTCTTTAGGAAGGATTTCAGAAGACCTTGCTGAGGCCATGCTAATGCTGAATGCCCTGTGCTGACTGTGATTGTCTTCTTGTTCCTTCTTGTTTTAAGGTCAAGTGGCAGAAGGATGACATGGACAACAATTCCAACTTCTTCTCTGTCTCCTCAGATGGGCGGATTGTTTCATGGACTTTAGTCAAGGTAAACAGTAGGTGGCAATTTCTTTTTCCAGTCAAATTATAACCAATTGCCTTAAAAGTTCAGTGATTCATTAGTGTTATTTTTATTTCTAATGAGCCAGGTTTAAAAAGAAATGCTAGCAATAGCAACTGGTGCAGTCACAGCTGGATCTAGGGCTCCACATTAAACTCTGAAATGAAGCAGGGTCAGCCTACTCCTTGTCAGGACCTAACCTTCATTCTGCCTGCACCTGCAGCACCCCATGGGCCTGAAAATGAGAGATCATTTTCCTGTTTGGCAGCAGCAGGAATTCAAGACTGGTCCTTGTTCTCACACTCGCTTTGTCCCAGAAGGGTCAACTAGACACAGAACAGAATAATCTGCTTTATTCCACATCTTCCAGATTCTCATCTCCAAAATGCTCCCCTACAGATTGCAATTTGGATTGGAAGAGGGTCAATTTAAATTTCTCCCCATGTGAGACAGAGTGTATAGTACAGAGTAAGCTTGCATTTGCACTGGGATGGCAGCATGCTATCAGACAGGCAGAGGGTTTCTCTCTGCCATGACATTCCAAACTCACATCCAATACAACTTTTTAAAACTAGTTTGTGTGCCCTGCCTTTGTTCACTTTTCCTTTTGGAATATATTGAAATATGTTACAGAAACCTAGGATTAATGTCCCAAAATGACCCTTAGATTTATGTCTCTGAATCCCAATGTGTGGATTTTTCTTCTGGCTATTTAAATTTACATTTGAAAATTTCAAATCTCTTGCTAAAAAAATAATTGCATTGCCCTAAATATGAGTTTGAAGCAGCTGTCCCATTATTCCCCAACAAAAGAAGAAATTTCTTTACATTCTAGGATGCTAATTTTTCAATCTATTATACCAAAGCTTGCTTGTTCTGAATTTTTTAGGCCTTTCTGCTATGGCAGGGATTAATTTCTGTCATTATATGTAAATCTTAGCCTTGTGTCCAGTTCAGGAACAGGAGCATCTCCTAATGAACAGTGTAAGCACAGGCAGATGACATAGATTTTGAAGTTATTTTTTATAGACTTTTCCAGGTTCATACACGCAGCTTCAGAATAAAAAATTCTTTCTGCCAGTGCATCCCAAGTCCCTCTCCCAAAAGAGCTCCCTAGACAGGAACAGACAAAGAGTGTCCCAGCACTCAGCTCCTGAATAGGAATGTGCAAAAGATTTGTGTTGAAGTGGGCAGTACATGCCTGCAGCCAGACACATCCAGCTGAGGTGATTTGGCAGTGTACACTTACCAACTGAGCCCCAATAACTGAGTGTGCTCAGCATGGTCCCCTTAGGAGGCAGGAAACACTGGCTGAAGTCTCTTACTTAGAGAAATACCACAACTGGGACAACCTAAGAGTCTGCAGATGGACTCTGATAGCAGCTCACCCAGCAGAGGGTCTTTTGCACCACTGCTGAACTATTTCCACATTGTAGTCTGTGTTTTTTCTGTCCCTTGAGCACATAGATATTTCTTTCTAAGCATCCTTGGTGTGACTTTTAAGATCTGCATCCACTTAACACATTGTCATTTCTGCTTATTCCTTGCATTACTGTGATGAACTTGGCCATACCCATGTGAAAAGATTATTTTAAGACTTTTTTTAGGTGAAATTACCTCTGAAATTGCCAGAACTAGTATGTACCTAGTAGGCAGGGGTGGAAAGCAGCAAAATTTTAGGTGCTGTCTGCTTGGGCACTTTTTGGGGCAGTAGAGATTCAATAGGGAAAACAAGAAACAGGATGAAAAGAATGTTTTATTATAATCTGTGGGGTTTTTATCCATCAAGGAGAAATGGACAATTTGCTTGAATTCCAGTTTTACAAGAGCTTTTTCTGGTTTTCATTTAGAGTAAAATTGAAGACACTCCAGAGGTTTTCTATTCTGAAAAACCATAGTGCAAACAGGGAATAAATGAAAGAGTACTTAGTTAATCTTTTTGACAGGACTATCCAGAAATAAAGCTTCTTCAAACACTGATAACTGTTTGACACTTCCAAAGCTGAGATCACAAAGTGAATAATTTCATTCTTTCTTCCAGCTGAATATTTGGCAAACCACACTCAAGATTTGGATAGAAGAGTTGTCAAATATTAGTCAGACACAGTTGATTTGCCTTGACCATAGTGGTTGTCTCTGTTAGAAATGGGCACAATCACTTTGGACACATTTCATGAAAAAGCACATGCATTCTGTGTACTTAGACTGTCTTGACTTGATCTTGGGTCTTCATAAAGGTGTAAAACATCAAGGAAGGATGAAAGGCTTCTGCTGCTGGATGATTCTACATCCCCACCTTGGGTACACACATTGCCTGTCAAAATGGAGAAATGTCACAGACATTTCAAAGAATTGTTTGGGATGCAGCATGGCACTGCTTCTCAGGCTGATGCTCAGCAATCCCAGGTTTGATTAATACTCATAGTTCATCTGCTCCTGTGTGACCTACAGCTAAATTACTGAACAACTCTGGGCCTGCTTCATCACTTAAGGCTAATAAGAACTAAGGGGAAAACAGCAGCTGTAATGCCTGATTCACTAATGCTTACAAAGTGCTCTGCAATTATTAGTCAGAAGCAACATATTATTGCTTGGTATTCCTGGAAGGCCAAATTGTCAGCAGGCTGTTTACCCAGAGGAATATGTGAATGGTTCTGGTGACAAAGAGCCGCAGGAACAGAAGTGTTTTTAACGCTGTGAAGCAGGGTACAAGATAAAACCAGCACAGCAGGGGAATCTGCACAAGCAGAGTTCTTTGTGAAAGACAGAGGCTGCAGAAACTGTCCATAGTGTCCACTCTGCCAGGTGAAGGTGCTGGGAGAGATCTTCAGAGGAAGGTTGCAGAAAGGTGTGTGCTTAGAAAGAAGGTCTCTTGAGGTTTGCCCTTCTACCATAACACAGAGATAGCATGCTAGCACATCTCTGGGCCTGCACAGGTCACACATCCGACACACTGGGTGTATCCACATGACCAGCTGCAGGCAGCTTCAAAGCTGCTCCTCAGACCAGACTCATGTCTTGGACAGGACACATGCTCTCTGGAGAGCAGGCAGACCTGGGAGCCTGAGCATCAGCAAGTGCCTGCTCAGCTTGTCCTGATTGCATTCCCAACAGCCCACCAGCACTCCCATTTGGATGTGCAGTGGAATATGCTCAGCTCCTGATGGCTCCAGGCGCTGCTCTTTCTAATTCATGCACATGTACACCAGCACGTGGCCTCTTTCTTAGCATCATTCCTGCCTTTACCCACTGAATCAGAATTGTAACCAACGTGCTGTAAGAAGAGCTGCTAAGGTGGAACCCTGCAGGAGTCTGTCCTGCTTCTTGCTGCTCTCTCAGAGAACAATTTAGTGCCGTCCGTAGGCCAGTGCACGTGGATGTGGAGCAGTGAGAATCAGTGCGAAGGAAGAACATTATGGGTTTTGACCTTTGTCAAATCTTCTGTAAATTTGTAACCTCAGACTATGATAAAAATACCTTTTAGAATGTTGTCCTCTCTCAACTGCAGTACTGAACAGGTGCCCACAAGATCTCCCACATTCCCCAACATGGAAATTCCTGGGGTTGACTTTGCCAGGCAAAATCTCTTTTTCCGCCTGAGTCCTGCTCTGGGCTAAGAGAAGCTTCAACTACAGCTTAATTCACTGGGCTAAGAAGTTTTGGTTTGTTCACAGTGCTTCAGTGGGATATTTGCAGATTCATTATACTATCCAGTCCACAGCCCATACTGTTCACTAATCATTAGTTGTTTGTTATTTTCATCACATAATCAGAGAATCGCAGAATGGCTGGGGTTGGAAGAGACCTCTGGAGCCCCAGGGTGTTCTTAGAGTCACAACCAACTCCATTCTGCAGTGGTATTTCAACTCCCAAAGCTAGTCTGAAAATGCATCTTTCCTCTCCTTTCCTAGTGGTTTCTTCATATTTACCTACATTATGTCTATTTTCATCTGTCTTCTGTCTCCCACATCAACTGTAAACTCTTTGGGGCACAACTTTTTGGCGCCCTGTTCATACACCACCTTGCACAGCAGTGTCATGAGACCTTTTTAGAGCTTTGCTGAGAACAGAAACAAGGGGCACTTTTCCCTTGGGGTGAATTGCTTGCTAGATATTACTGGAATCTCAGAGCCCATGAAGTTGTGAGTATTTTGAACTGAGTCTGCTCTGGGGATAACAAGAAGATGTTAAGAAGCAAGAACTGGCAAGATGATAAGTTACTATTCATTAATGTGGGGCTTTAGTTAGCTCCATGAGAATATGAAATATCCATCTTAAACCACAAAGGGTGATTTAACTAAACACTATGACTTAAGCTGACTGTGCCAACCTCCACGAAAAATCACTGACTCCAAAACTCAAAATTTTCTGGGTCAAGTGCACATGTTGAGGTAATGTACCAGTCGATCTGAGTTTAAAAAAAAAAAAAAAAAAGGCATTAGTTTCCTGAAGGTTTTATGGAAAGCAGCATGTTAGCAAGCTGCCAAATGTGAAACATTAAGCAACTTCTGGACAGCTTTTTAAAATTCCTCCATAAAATTTTCTGTTTCAAAGTACTGAATGTCTCTGTATTGTTGCTGCAAAGCATGCTATTCATGTGGAATCTCCTCTGCCTGCAGAATGAGCTGGTTCACATGGATGTCATCAAGCTGTCAGCAGACAGAACAACGATGCAGGGGCCAGAGGGGCTGCAGCTGCAAATGCTTGGTAAGAGCCCAAGTCCTTGCCATGCTGATTAATTACTGACACAAAGCCTCTAATCAGTCATTCTGGGAAATTAAATTGGAAGCAGAGTGTTAAGATGGAAAGGAGCTAAAGGAGGGTCACACCTCCTTGCTTTCATCATGCAGTAGGGCAAAGTCTGTCTGGAGTAATGGCCACTGAGTTGAGTTTTGCTGGTTACATATTGCCTTTACTTGCATAAAAAGAAGAATTGAACATTAATTCAAAAAATGTCCATTTTACTGTGCTATTTCTGTATGGATAATGCACATACCTGTTTATGTCAAAACTCAGTTTTGTTCTTACTGTCCAACACTGATCTGGACTGACAAAATCAAGGTGAAAAGCGACCTCTGCCCTTTCCTGGGTGCACTGTTCACCCCACCAGCTTTGGGATGTACCTCGTCAAGTTTGGGCTCTGTAAAAACACAGCATCTATTCTGAGCTACTATGTTAGGCTCCCTCCATACAAAGTGGAGTCAGTGCAGTCCTTCTAGGCTGAATCCTCTCATCCTGATCATCCTGAGCTTGAGACAGGATGGGATGAGTCAGCTCTGGAGGTCCTGAATAATACAAGGAAGTCCTTGAGGAATCCTCTTATCATCCTTCTACACCTGCTTTTGGCTGAGAAAATGGGACCTCTGTTTGGAGGAGGGCCTTGCTCTGCTTTTAAGAATTGCTGTGTTTCTAGGTTAGTAACTCCTGAATACTCTGGGAAGCTTTTTTGCAACATAGGTTGCAAAAAAACAGCTAAAGCAGCACACTGCAGAACTCTCAGGGGCTTTGGGATTATTTGTTAGTATTACTGGGAAATGGATTTTCAAAGACTTGTCTTGAATATTTAACAATCTATTTGAACGTTAAAAATGCAGATGATATTAGAGAGTTGAAATTACCGTAACAATTCCTTTGAGAACTACATTTTGTTAATGTTAAAGACATAATGTTTAAGATGACTGCCTGTGCAGAAAGTTTCTGTAACTTTGTGCTTCTGAGCCTTTTCTGCTTGTTCCTGTTTCTCAGCTGATGGTTGCTGTGGGTGTCCCCTGGTAGGGACAGCCTCAAGTAGCTCTGGCACTCAGCAGACATCCCATCTTCTGCTCAAGAGCCCTGCTGAAATTTTCTTTCACCAACATGTGAACTGGCTTTCTTGAATGATGATGCATCTGCCTCAGGAGCAGAAGCCACAAAATCTCAATGAGTCACATCCTGTTTGTGGTTGACACCTGTTTTAAACATAGTTCACAATGTTGCACAATTCAGGGCTTTTGACATTAACGGGATCCTTCTGTCCCTAGCAGAGGATTTCTTCCCAAATCACATTCTCTGCTATTGGTTTTACTGAAGTGAGCCTGCTAAATGGATTCTGAATTAAGGGCAAAAAGAGCACAGGAAGGTATGATGGGGTATTTTCTCATTGGGCTCTTTTATGCATAGGAAACCACTTAAATTTTCATGGATACTAAACAAACAGAAAAGACCTGTTCTTCCCCAGTTGGTGGTGGCCAGATCCCTACAATGTTTAAGTTTTCACCAGGCATTTTCAACTCTTACCAAAATGAATCCTAGGCTAAAGTGGTATTCCACTTCCCTTCTGGTTCTTTCAATGTCCTTTTACATGTCTCTGTGGTGGCTGTTCAAATTGCAGGTCTTGGGGACAGGCACAGTTTGGAAAGTTTAGCAGAAGGAGTGACTTTGATTTCTTTTGGGGGCTTCTGGCTAATAAATCACTTCTGAAAACACAGGCAGTGTGTGTTTACCATAGGCAGGAAGCATGTTTTGGCCAGTTGAACCAATTCTCTGTGTGACAGACCTTTCTTTTGTTAACAGGCTGCGGGATATCATTTGATTTTCACAAAAAGATAGACTATTTGTTTCTCGTTGGTACTGAAGAGGGGAAGATCTATAAGGTAAAAAAGATTTCTTTATCCTTTGTTTTACATCCCCTGACCTATGTGTGTCTTTCAGGCTCATCATCTGAACTGTTTGCTCAGGTGGTAACAAAGTACAGCTTCAGAGCCTGGTCCTGCCCTGGGATGCCTGTGGTGAGCCTGAGAGCAGAGCAGCACTGCAGAGGGTCACAGGGAGCTCTCTGCACAGGCCCAATTAAGACCCTATTTTGCAGAAACGTTTTTCATGCAAACTGCATCCCAGAAAACACTTTGCAGATTGTAGCTGTGCAAGTGAAGTACTAAGAAGGATCAGAGCAGAAGTTAAAAGGCATTGATCCTCTGTCCCCCTGACTATGGGGAAATGGCAGGAAAAATATCAGCTCTTTTCCTTTTAAGACCTGTTTTCCTGTGAGCAGTGAGGCTAATGAAGCCTATGGATTAGTGTCCTGCAGCCCTTCCTTTCCACAATCACATAGAATCATAGAATCATTTATGTTGGAAAACATATCTAGGATCTTTCTAGATCCTTTTCCCAGTTCCACCTTCTCCTTGCTCTATCTCCAGTCCATTGCTACATACTTGAACCTTCCTCCTCCTGGGCATGCCACGCTGTTCTCAGCTCAGTGATCCCACCTCCACACTATAACCCTTGGTTTCTGCAGACAGTGCTGGCTACCTCCCCTCCAGTGCCTTCCTGCAGCCTGGTGCTTGGTTCCCAGTGCCAGACAGGAGCTGTCAGCCAGTCAGTTCCAGCCATGTGTTGAGGGCAGCAACCACACTGTGCTTGTCCTTCCCACTCTGGGGGCACTGCCCAGATGTTTTGTACTCTGTGGCCATTGCTTTTCACAGAATGTGTAAGATCTTAATGTTACCACATCCCCCATGCAGCCAGCTTTGGCTGAAAATGCCAGTGAGGGCAGAAGTTGTTTGTGAAGAGAGACAAGCACACAGAAGGACACAGGCATCATGTTTTCTTGAGAAATCGAGTTAAAAATAGGAAGTTTTGAGTTCTGCTGTATTTAGCCTTGGAAATAAAGCCAGTAGCACCTTCATAATAGAACTGTTATTTGCAGAGCATTCCTCTGAGCTGGCTCTGGGACTCTGTTAAATCTCTAGTCACAGCCCTTCACTGTGGGGGATAGACAATCAGCAGGAGGGTGACAAGCAGAGCAGATGCATCCAGCCATCCCCTAGAGGATGATGTAAACTCCTTCCCCCATATCCCACCTGCAAAATGAACCTGAACCTGAAACAGAATAAGGACATGGAGGAAATCATATCCTGAAATCAATCATTTAGGCACGATGTGCTGAACAAATATGTATCCCTTGCAGAGCGACAATGCTGATTGAAATCTCTCCTTCTGCCAGACAGTATCTAGGGAGAATTTCTGAGTAGTGCTCACTTGCTTTGGACAAGACAGGTGCAGAAGGGAGGTGGGAGAAGTGGGCAGCTGAGCTGTTGGGCAGTTGATAGGTGCACTGTTTCTTTTGTTGATGCTTTCAGGACAGCAAACATCTATACAGTCATTCGCAGATGTTTTGAGTTGTCTGGTCACCCACAGGAGTTGGTACCCTGTGTATTGTACTCTAAATTGATGGGTACTGTTTGGTTTACTACTGATCAAAAGGCAGTAAGGAACCACAGGCTTTAACTTCCTCTGTGGTTGGGTGAGTGATGGATGTAGGTGAGTGTGGCAGTGGATGTCAGTGTGAGGTGGGGGCCATCAGGAGAAATATTCAGGATGGTGTACTGGCTGAGTTACACTGGCTGAGTTACATGCAGGAGCACTGGACAGGAGAGAATTTGGCATTGAAAAAGCTGTAGGTGTTTCTGCCTTAGATAATCTTCAGTAAAACTAGAACTAGGATGGAGGTTTAACATAAGAAGTGATCCCAGCCATGAAGCCATGCAGATATTTTAGCGGTTCTTGCGTGGACAAATGTGGAGAGGTGCTGTTACATAGGATACCTTTCATTGTCAGGGTTACTGCTAAGCAACATTCTTGCATTGGTGAGCCTCAGTGAAAAGTGACCACTCTGACATCTTGCAACACAGCCCTATAAAAACCTGTTGTTCCCATGGGCAGGAAGAGCCTATCTTCAATCAGACTGTAGGGGTTCACACAGAGAAGAGAAATCTTGTGTCTTGCATGAGCAGACTTCCACATTTATCTACAAAAAAACATGGGGAAGAGTGGTTCCACCCTTAGCATCCCCCAGGAATTTGCTACAAGCAGTTTCAAAAGTTCTGGGGGCAGCTCCTGCTCCAGACATTTCTCAAGGACCACCATGCACTTTGTCACATACTTTACTGAAACACTGCACATCTGAACCCCATTCTGGAGCTGCCCATGGGCTGCCTCCCACAGCCTTGCTCCACTCAGATTCTGGGAACAGGGACAATCCCAGAATAGCCTGAACAGCTCTTGAGTCCTGTGGCTACACTCTGCAGGAGTGAGCTGCTCAGACCTCTGTGCTGCACTTGCATGTTGAGTGAGAGGGACAGACTCCTCACATGCTGACTGAGTCAGGGATCAAACATGGGCTGCTCTCCACATTTCAGATTATTTATGTAATAAATTGGAAAGTGAATTCCAGGGAAACTTTTTTTTTTTATTATTTCCCCAGAGAGCAGGCATGCCCACAAATAGCATGATAATATGTTAATTCTTTAGCTGCAGAACAATTATGGTGAAGTTCTGAAAATGGCTGAGTTAATAGTGTTTCTGAAGCCAAGAAATCATTATCTAAATTACACACAGACCTATCCATTGCCCTTTTTTTGTAGCGGAAAAACTGTTTCTGCATTAATATGATTCTGTAATGCAATTCTGAATGCTTTTTTGCATATCTTACTTGCTGTTTGGGACTTACTCAGTTTAGTATCAAAAAGTACGGTCTCTGAGATTTGTGTTGAAACATTTTGACTTTAAATCTTTGGTCAGAATAACTTCCAATAAACAGGCCTTCAACAGGAGAATTGTGAGGAGATTTGAATACACTCATGTAAGAAAGGCTTTAGGTTTTTTCAGTGTTAGGCAGTTTTCTTGAGAGTTACAAGTGAATATAATAAGACCTAGTGCAAGACTGACTAGAAGAAAAGGTTATTCTAATTTTAAACAGAACTAATTTCACTCATGCTCATTCTCTCATACAATGTACCAGAACATTTGTATCTTTCTGTTCAGGACAGGATGATTATTATTATTATTGCTGTTATTATTATTATTATTATTGTTATTA
>VZRX01002051.1:37745-67305 GCA_013398075.1 Notiomystis cincta
TACTACTACTACAGATGACAAAGGTTGCTGGCTGTTGAATCCTTATCACATCTCTTGAGTTTTCCCTAAAAGAGGAAGACAAACTGGCTTCTGGACAGGATCTGACTTCCAGTGACCTTTTAGTAATAGAGAGATCATTCACCTCAGTGTTTAGTCTTGCTCTGTCTTAGGCAAAGTTGCTTACCTTGTCTGGGTATTTTATGGTTTGAGTTCTGTTCCTCATCTCACCACCTTTTCTTTGGGGGTTCTGTCTGTGTTCTGTCTGGTTGTCTGGTTCCTGGACTGACTGAATTTTTCATCAATTAACACAGGTTCTTTCTTTTACCATTTCCTGCTGTTCCTCACGATGTGTTCCTGTGCCTCGGTTTCTACTTGTAAGCCCTTCTGCAAATCTCAGCATTTCTGTTACAGATCTCTACAAGAAATCACTGAGCTAAAACCAGGAGAGCCTCTGGTGTAACTGGTGACAGCCTGGTGGTCACCCCAGCATGGGACACATTTGTGTCAGTGGTTTCTGAAGAGCATCTGGATGTCCTGAGCTGCCTGGAAGCACCAGTGTTGGGCAGTACTGTGTTTCTGTTGCCAGATACAAACCTCCTCTGAACAAAATTGGTTTTGGATTTCTGTATTGCGTAGATTCTCAGTGTTCCTGTTAGTGAACTGAAGAAACACTCTACCTTATAAGGACAGTAATAACCACCCATTCACTGTCTATGTGGGAGAATTTTGTGTCACACTAACATCTAGCGTAAACTGAAGTGCTGTTAATGAAGATTATTCATAAGTTTTGTGTCCTCAGAGTTCTCCTTTTCTCCCAGTACTCCTCCCCCCTGTTTTGTAGCCTTGTCAAGAGTCATCTTTGACTGGTTTCTTGTATTGCCACAGATGTATTTTTGCTTTTCTGTCTCATCATAAAAATAGTGTTTACCATTCAAACACGTCTACATCATTTAAGTAGGAGAAAAACACTCTCAGCAAATTGGAGCAGTGCTCTAGAAGATCAGAAAGGCTGCACAAATTCCTTCTCTCTGAATCTAGTCATCCTCTTCAAAGCTCTCCTGTCAGGACTTGGGTGTCACGTATTCCAGTGGTTTTGTTTTCATCCTGACATATCTAATAACTCTAGGGTTCTTGAACTGAGTAGTAGGGAAAGACTTTACCAGCAGTTCTAGTTAGCTCAGAAGCAGAAGCTCTCTTTATTTGTTAAAGTGATACTTATTTTCTGAGTTTTTTCTCAAGTTTGTGGTGTTTCTTCAAAATGCATCTTGGGAAGGAAGCAGCCCTGCCTTGCACTGAGAGACAATGATAAGGGTTGTGGTGAATGTGGTGTGGGGCTGGCAGGCACTGCCAGAGCACAGTGAATGCCTTTAGCTAAAGCATGCATGCAAGGTTCATTTCTCACAAGGGGCACAGGTGGAGATCTGCCCTTCAGAAATCTTTTTGCTGCTGATTTCTTAGAAAAAAAAGCAGATCCCTTTCCTGTCATGGAGATTACAAAGCCAGTTCTGTGGATCAGCACATCCCACAGCATGATGGATCTCCTGCAGCAGTGCCCAGAGAGCTGCACTGATCAAGGGCTCAGCTCCCATAAGCCTTTGGAAACAGGGCCCTGAGCATTACAGTTCTGTTGGAGGCACACAAATATGATTAACATCTCACTCTTCAAAGTTCTCAGGTGTTAGGGACCTTCAATCCACACACTTGAAAGGACAGATGGATAAAGCAGCTTCTCTCTTGTGTTAATTACTTGTGACCTACTCTGTCTGTTCTCAACAAAGTGACTTTCAAAACAAGCCAAGTACTGATTTTCCTGATGGCTGAACATTTAGAATTATGAAGTAATGTTATGAAACATGACATTAAAGGAGATTTCTGTCCCACAATTAAATGCAGGGACAGCAGCACAGAGCATGCAACAAACTATTAGCGAGCTATAGACACTGTCAGTAAATCTCAGTGGGACATGAGCCACTTTCTTGTTTCCATTTTCTACCACAACAAGGCTCTCAGGGATGTAGGAGCTGCTACTGTGGGAATGGTTTAGCACCCTAATTCCAGTACCTGCACCAGTGAACAGTACCCAGACAGTAAGTGTCACTTGTAATAAACATTAAGCCTTATGATTAGTAGATCTTTGGTTTGCAAGGATTAAAGTCATGTAACACTTCAGCAGTCCTGCTGCTTGGGCAGATGATGTGGTGCTGCACTCAGTAGGGAGCAATGAAAAGTGCTGAAAAGTCACTGCTGTGACAGTAGTGAAGCAAACTAACAGAAAATGCTGAAACCAACTCCAAGCTGCTGTGTGGATACAGCTTGTGTGTGAGAACACAAGCAAAAGGACATTTCATGTGAGATGGGGTCCTTGTTGCTAGTGAAGGAAGATTCTAATATGCTTGGAGGGAAGGAAGTGTGGGGAGGATAACCTAAAATTTCTGTGTACACAAAACTGACAGGATCTGGATCAAGTCCCCTTGCAGCCAGTTAGATCGTAATTTCTCCCTGCTTCATAAGCTCACATGCAAAGTGACTTTTCCAAGGGTCACAAGTGTTTTCCTTTTCCAGCTCTTTTCCTTCATTTTGCAATTCACAGCACCCACAGCTGTGATGCTGCTGGTCTGACCCTTACATGTGCGTGTAGGCACTGCAGTTCACAGGCTGCTGTTGGCTGCCATTCAGTGGGGCCTGTCAGGGACATGCCTGAGTCCTGGACAGCCTCTGTGGTTCTCACACCCCTCTGGGAAGTCTCAAGTAGCACAACAGAAAGAGCTGCAGAGTCATGTGATGGGGCAGGCTCTCTGAGCAGGCTGTCCAGGGTGGTGACAGGAAAGCACTTACAGCATCTTTCCAAAGCCCTTAGAGTCAAACGACTGGTAAGACATTCTTGTGCTGAGAGCACTGTTACTGGACGTTTTATCTGTGACACTTCAAATACACACAGTGCTGTGAGTGTTTGTGCCCCTGAGCAGCACACAGTGCTGTGAGCACATAGTGCTTCTGAGCAGCACAGGGATGTTGTCCCCTGCCTTTCTTGTGAGCCTTTTACACAGGAGAAGCACATCAGGAGCCTGGGCTGGCAGGAAGGCAGTGTAACTCCCACAGTCGAGAATGGTCTCTGGGGCCTGGCTGTTTACATCCAACCAGACAACTTCAATTCCTATCCCTGTGTGTTGCAGAGGGGAACAGGATGTTACCTGCAAGTGGGGTGAAACAGCATATACTAAGTTATTGATTTTCCGTAGCACCTCTGGGTACAGCCACCTCTTCCCAGCCAGCCCAAAAGATCCTGAGAGGCCATATGAGTATTTAGAGGCATCTTTCTAGACAAATTTAAGCTTCAGGAGTCCTAGCTCTGATTACTGAGTAGTTCTTTCCATTGCAGTGTTCAAAAAATTATTCAAGCCAGTTTCTGGATGTGTTTGAAGCCCATCACATGGCTGTGGACTCAGTCATCTGGAATCCTTTCCACTTGAAAGTCTTCATTTCCTGCAGCTCTGACTGGACAGTCAAGATCTGGCATCACACCATTAAGTAGGTCCTGCTGGGTCCTGGTGTGGGTGTGGAGGTCCAGCCTGACCTGACAGCAGCACATGGTGACTCTGCTCGTACCTCAGTCTCAGTTTCCCTCCCACATCTTGATAATGCTAACTGCTTTTTTCATTTTTTCTACTCAGATTTGTACTCCCAGGGTATGAGATATAAGATTTAGCATCAGCTGCCCCAGGAACCTGCCAAGCAGCGTAGCTCAGCTCAGAACCTGGCTGCTTTACTTCGAACCTGGCTTCCTTCAGGCAGGACCTACTGTGGCAGAGAAATGCTACAGAGAAATGTCTGTACAGGGACTGCCTTTTAGCTCCAGGGGCCAGAAACCTCCTAAGAGCCAGAGAAACAAAAAAAAAAAAAAAGAAAAAGAAAAAAGAAGAACATTTTTAAATATGGAATGAAGTTCAGGGTTAGTGGTTAAGGAATGTCTGGTTTCAATCAGGAAATTGATTTTTTTGTAAATCAGTCAGGGTCACATATTTCCTGTTGCCAATACTGCTCTAATATTCAATGTTGTTGTCAGAAGTCCAGAGAAGGGAGATAATTTTTCCCATATGATTATTAATATTAAGCAGAGAGACTCCATCTTGCTCTGTGTGTTGTGAAGAAGTTTTCAAAATGCATTCAGAAAGAAAGAAACGTGCTACCTCTCTTCTCATTGCAGCAGGTGAAATGCTGACCCATTTGTATTGGTGCTCAGCTCACCTGTGGCTCAGACTCTGACTGTCATCTGACAGAGAAATACCCCATCTCTCACTTCTGCAACATCCAAGTGTGCATGGCTCAGTGTCACACTTCCAGAGTGGCATGTGTTTACATGAATTCCTCTCTCTGTGTCTTCTTTTGTAGGACTCCGATGTTTGTTTATGACCTGGGTAGTGCTGTAGGGGATGTTGCGTGGTCTCCTTACTCCTCCACCGTGTTTGCTGCAGTCACCATCGATGGCCAGGTGAGAGGCTGGGAGCAGCTCTGCTGTGATTGGAGCTGAGAGAAAGTCAAAGGAGATGAGGGCTGAGCGTGGGAATGGGCCAGCCCAGCCCTGGCCACGCGTATCAGGGAGCCACCAGCAGGAACCCTCCCTCTCCTATGCTTTCCTGCCTTTGGCATACATATCCCTGGGCATTCATCTCTCAAAGCAGGTGTTGCAAATGCATACAAGTCCCTCCCTGCTCTCTGTTAACCATGTGAGTGCAGTTGTGCAGCTTGCACGTGGTACAAGTAAAACACTGAACTTGCTCGATGTGAAATCCCCAGTACATCCCTGGGGATGGAGAGATGATGTCCCAGATCAGAATTCCTCTATACAAGCTGACATCAGGGCATTGGTTCTGAACTTTCAACATGTGGAGAAATAATAGAATAAAGTGGTTACATACTTACACTGATATTAAAAAATCAGTTATAGTAATATGCCCAGGGTCAGCCAATAGAACTTTGTTCTGAGTAAATAAAATCAACATTTTTCCACCATGTGGGGCTGTCTCTAAGAGTAATAGTTTGGTAATGACCTCTGTAGACCAGTCCTAACATTGGCATGATGGCAGTTATATTTTTGCTTCTAGCCATCCATTGCAGTAGCTCAGATGGTTAGTTTGGGCTTGGCAGTATCCAAAACATGTAGCTATCTATCAATACTGGTTGAATACTGTAAGAGCACATTGCTCTCTTACCATGGGCTGTATGTTTGGCTGGTATAAACTGGAAAGTCTGTGCAGTTTGGCCAAAGCAAAACTCTAGCAAAAGGATAGCCTTTATGTATCCCTATCATTGAAGTCATACCTTGGCTACTTTATTGTAGTTTAACCTTTATGTTATAGCAAGAAAATAATTTTACTGATACGCTGGCTCAGGCTATGAATTTGTCTCTCCTAAGCAATAGAAATCTCTTCACTGGGTCACTGGTCTCCCTGGAAAATTCAGGATGCCACAGCCTATGGAAAGTAGATGCTCTTTCCTCACATTCAGGGTCAGGATTGTGTCCTTCTTTTGTGGATCTGTCTGTCCCTGGCAGTCACAGCTTTGATTGAGTGCTGGGGTGAGCAGGACAGAGAGCTTTGGGTACCCCAGCTGTGTCCTGGTGCCTAACTGTGGGGAAAAGGATGGAGATGTCTGCAGGCAGAGATAAATCCTGGATTGCATGAAAGGATGGAGGGTAAACACTGTGTTGTACTTGGATTTCTTATTTACGTGGCCAAGTTTTGGCAGGGATAGTTCATCTCTGGAGATGCTTCACACCACTTGAGTTCTTCCTCAGAGCTTTACCTACTGCAGAGAATCTGCTGTGGACTTGGCAAGAGTTTGCACCATGGAGTCTTCCCATCCCACCCACAGCTTGTCCTAGCCACGTTAGCCACAGCATCCATGGGCCTGGAGTCTGTATGAGACTGTTGATAAGGCAAAAGCCTGTTTGAGTTGGCAGCACTGCACCTAGGGTATCTCACCTTGGCTATCCTCGGATCTAATTCAGTAATCCTAAATAGAACCTAATTTAATAGGATCTAATTCTGCTTTATGCCTTCTATGCCAAACTCTGAGAAGAGTGGCCATCAGCCAGGAGAAACCCAAAACTGGGCTGGCTAGAGGACAGGCCCAGGCAAGAGCTGCCTTCCCCTTGCAATAGTCTGGCCAGGGCTCATGCTGATAGGAATACTGGGCCTCTGTGTTAGCTACTAACCATGCTGGCTGCAGCAGGGTGTGTCTGAGACATAGCTTAGTTGCTATTGTTGAACAGAACCTTCTAGATCTGTTCAAGTGGAAGTGGAATAAATAGTTGTTTACAGCTTTTTTTATTCTGGACATATTCCATTTTGTAGCAGAGTGCACTCCTTGTGAATAACTCAATGCCTCGCAAAGGGCAGGCTCCATTAATGCTGGGGGAAAAATCTACATTAACAGGATGTTCTATGATTCTCCAGAACAGAAAAATACAGGACATGAAGCCAGAAAATAAAACATTAAAGGCCTCCTGTTTGCAAACAGCCTCTGTCTTGGCATCTGCACATAATCATGCCTGCAAAATTTGAAGGTTGCCTAGAGGTGGATTTAAAATCAGGCCCTAATTGCAGTCTTCAAGACATATCTGGTATATTCTGTAAAACACTTTTCCTTATTTCACCTGATGCTACGTGTCCAAAACATGTATGAGCCCCTTAAGACTGACCTGGGATTTGGGGCATTTTAGAATATAAAAATCTCTCAATCCCCATGAATCCAGGAGGTGGGGATCTAATAAAAGCTGTAAATATCAGGGTCATTATGATAAAATGTGTTTGTTGGCAGCTGGGCATCTGCTTTGGACAGCACTACCTCTTCATAAATAACCCAAGTGTGCACATTCCACTGCTGGTGCAATGGATAGTAACTGCTACTATTGCCTTCTGTCATGTTCTGGTTAATTTCCTTGGTTTCCTGCTCTGCTTGCTGATCATTTTATTTCAAAAAGATAATAAGCAGAGATCATAAAAGAGAGCACCTTGTGCTGTAGATAGTAAAAGCCTGACAGGAAGAAAAAGGCTAGCTGAGATGAGAGACCTGCTTTGGAAATAAAAAAAATTGGAAGTGATTTTAGAATGCCTGGACACTTCTATTTAGTGTACAGGAAATGTGGGAGTATTGGTCAGCTTTTTGTAAGGACAGAGGGAAGAAAAGTGGAAGGGATGGAATTCAATCCTGCAGCATGCACCGGCTTTTGGGAGTTTGCTTTTAGTCCATCTTAAACTTATATTTAAAGCAGAAAAAAAAAATTTAAACATGTAAAACTAGAAGTCATACCTGAAATTTCCTCTTGGTCTTCTTTTACTTACTTTCCTTAAAGAAGGAAATGGTGTTGGCATTCCTTCCACTTGTGTGTGTGCAGAATTCATGCATGAATTGTTGTCCCTGTTAAAAAAGCCAAAGACTCATATGACAAGTGTCCTCCTGGCTGGATCCCAGGCTGTGGGTCATAGCTGCCCTAAGCAGTGGGTGTGGATGGTGTGGCTTTTTCAGCCTGGAGAAGGAGCCCAGCAGCCTGCCAGTACCTTCAAGGGGGTCATTGAGAAGTTTGAGTCAGGATCTTCACAGCAGCACATGAAGTGATGATGAGACACAACAGCTGAAGGGAGTTGAAACAAGTGATTTGGTCTGGATATATGGAAAAACTTTAACTCTGAAGGCAGTCATGTAATGAAATAGCTTGCTCAGAGAGGATGTGCTGTCTCTGTCTGTGGAGGGCTTTGAGACCAGATTGGAGAGAGCCCTGAACAACCACATCTGTCCTCAGAGTTGACCTTTCTTTAAGCAAAAGGTTAGAGATTTCTGTGAGTCTCATTCAACCTGAATTGCCTTCTAATCCTGTGGTCCTGTGAAGTGAAAATGAGGATCCCAAGGATTTTACTTGTACACAGTACA
This sequence comes from Notiomystis cincta, assembly GCA_013398075.1. Taxonomy (NCBI): domain Eukaryota; kingdom Metazoa; phylum Chordata; class Aves; order Passeriformes; family Notiomystidae; genus Notiomystis; species Notiomystis cincta. The sequence goes on from VZRX01002051.1 coordinate 45,675, forward strand.
AGTCCATTCACTCTCATGTTTTTGTGGCCTGTGTTCCTCATTACTAGGGCAGCAAGGGGGAGGTCCTGTTATAACCATCTTTAGTAAATATTGATGGCCTCAAGGTAAATGCCATCCAAATGTTCGCTCTGCAGAGAAAACTGGTCAGACATATGCTCCAGGGTTTTTCCCCATTAGTGAAACTGTTGATCTTTCAAGATGTGAAATACTTGAAACAACCCAAACCTTCAGGAAGTTAGTTAATGGTTTGTGCTGCTGCTCAGGAAACGAATGTGCTCTTTCCTGCTTATATAAACCTATTTTACTGTTTGTACAACTGTTTTGAATGTGAATTCTTAAATACCATCTTTCTGTTTAATCTCACTCACAGGACAACATGCCAAGGTTATTCTGGCAGCTGATCTTGATGCCCATCCTTTCTCAGTGAAGAGAGAAGCACTTGCATAGTGCTGGCACATGTGAATGTACACAGACCCATTTGCAGAAACTTGCTGCCCATTAAGCATGGACTTCAAGCAAAGGCCAAACTCTATCTTTAAAACATGAATGGTTTTGCAGACAAGAGGCTTGTTAGACCTTTCAGGTTTGCAAATATTTCCCTGGGTATTTTTGACTTAGTCCTGCCTGTTCTTTTAGGACATGAATCAGGGGTGCCAGCAGGCCTCTCATCTGTTGATGGTTTTGCCCAGAGGTGTCAGGACAGTGAACATGACTACAGATGATGCCCTTGCTGCATTTGAATCTTTCCTCCTCCTCTTCTACATTAGCCCAGGGGGATTATCCATACCTTATGAGGCCACCACTAACTCTTCATGGCTGGGACAAGGTCTTTCCTGGTTCTCTGCATTGTGACCAGGGCAATTACAGGGGTGTAAAGACACTAAATGAGCATGATTCTCTTTGCCATCACCCAGAAGGACCTTTGAAAAGGCTGAAGTGGGTAAGAGCTTTCTTAAAATGGCTTGAAATTGTATTTGCAGCATAAGTGGCCGTTTTGTGTAAAACTGTTCATTTTCTTCTGGTGCAAAACCTAAAAGGTTCATTCTTATTCCTTGCTGAATCTTCGAGATTGATGCTGGACAGTCAGCTTTAGAACGAGGGCTGGTGGCATGTCAGTGCTCAATGAGATAGATGGTCAGAGTCCCAAAATTAATGCTGCCTTCACTTTGTGCCAATTAGACTGTTCCCCACTCTCCTCCCCCTGCTGCCAGACCCTGTGCATCGGCATTTCTCTCCACTAGCAGCTGTTTTTCGGGAATAAAGCTGGCCTGGAAGACTTTGGCTTGCTATTGCAGGCTCTGAGCCCTCACTTCTATACTGATGCAGCCCCCATCCCATCATAGCATGCTCAAGTGGGCTCCAAGCCTCAAAATGGGCATCAGGCATCTCGGAACGCTACTGCTCACTCACATCCATTAGCTACTGATTGCAGGTGAGATGACTTTATCAGCATGGTAGTTGCTTTCAGTGCAAAGTCAAACTTAAACCCCTTTTGTCTATGGCTTTACAGGAATTGTTTTTTTTTACAGAGTGGTTCACAGGCCATTTTTCATTACTAAAGCTATGGCTCTTTGAGATTGTGAAATATAGCATTTTGATAAAACTGATCCACTGAGATTAACTAGCTCATTCAGCCACACAGGAACCAAGTTTGCCTTTTTCTGTTTCATGGATGTGTGAATCCAAAAAATTACTTCGGCACTTCGACAGAATCTCTAAAGATTTTGTGTGTCAATTAATCTGATAGGCGTAGCATAAAAACATACTGAGGGTACAGACTCCATCAGGAGAAACTGAAAGAGTTTATGAAGCTGCCCCTTTCTGCTATTAATTAATTAATTAATTCACTGCTAGGAATGGCTCCTCACTTGGGTTTGAATTTTCAGGTTTGGCCTTCTGTTGTTTTGGCCACTGAGAGCCTCCAGCTGTCTGTCAAATCTTTCTATACAGAGATAGCAGCTCCTGAACCTTGATCTTTATTCCTTGGCATTTTATAATGACCTGCAATCTGTGCTGGTTCATTTTAAATACCAGTCTCCAAACGGTGACAGTTCAGTGTCTGCCTTGTGAGAAGCTTTGCTGGCCTGCCATGGGGTGCAGGTGGCAGAGACCAGTGACTGCCTCTCCCATCAGATGTGGTGCTTTGCTGCCTGCCCTTGCCCGTGCCCCAGCCTGCAGTGCTCGCTGTCCCTGGCAGGGCACAGCCAGGACCCTGCCAGCATGAGAAGAGATGGAGCTTGGTCATGGTGTGAGAGGGCAGTTTCAGACTGACATCAGGGACTGAATGACTCACTGACTGTGGGTCACAGCAGAGAGAGCACAGGGGGGCTGGCACAGCTGGAGTGTATTGAGGTAGCTGAGCCTTGGGAGATTTGCCATGGGGCACTTAAAGGAGTGGTTGAAACCATCTCCTTGTTCTTTGTCAGGTATTTGTGGTGGATGGCAGAGTAGGGAAGTGTCAGAAGACTGCAAAGAAAAACTCTTTGTCCAGTATTGAGGACTGTGACAGTGCAGAAGAGATTAGCCAGCCTAAATAAGCTACCCAGAAAGATCCTGGGACAAATCACTTATTGTTCTATTTGTGAGCACTGGTAGATCAAGGAGCAGGCAGTCAAGTAAGGCTTTCCTAAGGCTGTATCACATAAAACCAATCCAATGCTGCTCTTAATAGTAACAGGCCTGGTAGATCAGAGGAGGGGGATGTAAAATATGCTTACAGGTTGACTTCAGGAACACTGTTTTATCCTAATCACTCAGTGGAGAGCCAGGCTGGCAGAACTGGTGGCTGACAAGGAATTTAGCTCAGATGAAAAAGTGCTTTCTTGTAAAACAATGTCTTGGGGTTTCCAGAAGAGGCCAAATGGTCCTCAGCTTGTCTGAATGAATACCAGCTCTTCTACATGCTGAGGCTTTGATTTCTTACTGACTTGTGCAAGCTGAGTCAAATCACCTAAGGCTGATGCTGTTTTCCTACCATGTCAAATTGGGAATGACCCAGATCTTACTGAATGAGGAAAAAATGAGAGATGCAGTTAAGTCAGGTGACAGGCATTCTTTTCCCTGCTGTGTCATGCGCCCTGAAGCAGCAGGCTGGGATGCTGCAGGACAGAGAGATGTGCTTAGCCCTCTCCTCTACCTCAGAACATGCAGGTGGCTCCTGGCTGGCTCAGCCCAAGAAGTAGCTTTCACACATAGCTGCTCATCCTCCAAACACAAAGCTGCCTCTGAACATACCTGTAACAGAGCTGGAGCCTGTTCTTTCACCAGTTGCATGAAAGTGCTGTGGAAGGCCATGAGTTTTATCATTAGGACTGCTGAGGACCAGGATTCCTGCACTGCCATTGCAGAAGCAGGGAGGCAATAAATATTTTCTGAGCTTTCCTTCCCTCCTGTCAGGACTCTGACTGCTCTGTGTGTCAGTGAGTCCAAGAACTATCTTACAACATTCATATGTAACTGAAAAGTGTCATGCTAGGGAAAATTAACTGTATTGGAACCTGTTCTTGCTACAGTGGCAGTGTAGAAATCAAGCAAACTAAGGTCTTCAGTGCAGGACACTCTGGGCTGCCCTGCCTGCCCAGTGCCTTTGGCATGCTCCAGTAGCTGTCCTGGTGCTAGACAGAGTCTGGGAGTGGCCTGCCCACCTGTTCAATGTATTACCTGAGAGTTTGAAACAAATTATCTGTGGAGTTTGCAAATGGATGAGGGATCATGATTCAGTCAAGAAAATGAGATAAATCGATCAAAAGGACAGTGAAAACCAAGCACTGAAAGAGATGTCAGCTGGTAAAGGGCAGCATGGTATTAAATTATCCCTCACCTTTTGCTCTTACACTGATTTTATTCTTTGTTGCCAAGTTACCAGGCATATCTGCCTTGTTCTTACACACATATATATTTTCCCCCAGTCTTGGTTCTGGTTGCCATCAGGTTGTTTTTGAACATGCTAGGATTGTCCAGGCTACTGCTGGGGAATGAAGGCTTATAAGACTGGAATAAAAGGATAGGAAAGGCTCCAGCCATGGCAGATTCAGTGGATGTTTGAGGACAAAATAAAGGCAGTGTCAGTCAAAGTAGGTCTTTGGCTCCCTTCTTCATGGGCCACAAAAATGAAGTAGTTTGTTCTGCTGGCAGAGAAGCTCTGCTGGGGGTTCTGCTTCCCCTTGCATTTCCCTCCCTGTTGCACCAGGGCAGGGAGTGAAAGGGTATAAAGATAGAGGGGTCCAAGTCACCCCAGAGCAAATGAGAGCCTGGGATGGCTCTCAAGTTGTAACTGCAATTTGTAGAGCAGGTGGGAAGAAATAAGTTCAAAACTCAGAATGTGGTTTGATGCTGGAGCTGTGGTACTTGCCTTGGACATGCACTGTGCTGTGCTTGCAGAGGAGCTATGTGGAGCTGCAGTGGGGAACAGCTGGATTTTTGGAGGTGGAATGCATTAGCATGATTTATAGACAGAGGAGCTGTTGGTCTGGATGGAACTGAGCTGTATTTCTTCTTTGTCTGTTTGGAAGTCAAACATCAAAGCAGCTCATTTATGTCAAACATCTTCTGCAACTGTGACACAATAGACTTAGATCCATTATAGCCTGTAGATCAAGCATGAAGAGAAACTCTGTTGTTACTGTGATGGCAGTTTAAAATTGGTCTAATTGGATAAAAAGCATCAGAAACTGCAGCATTTGCTTGGTCCCACCTTAGAGAAAAATGGGCATCTGCTTAAATTCAGTGCTTTTTTTCAGGGGACTTAGCAGAATTGCTGTCCTTCCATCAAGAAATTTGCTTTGAACATCTGCCTGGCATATCTACTACCAGCCTGTCCAGCACTTCAGTACTGTGGGTCTAGGCTTCTTTTGATTGTAGATGGTGCCAGCTCATAAATCCTCATGCTGCAAGGAACTGCTTAACTCAGCAGCTTAGGCTTCATTTGGAAGGTGCTACATCTTCTCCTGTGCTTTCTTGGATCAGGCACAGAGGTTTACAAGGATCATAAATAAAACTGCTGTCAGAGTAATTGGTTACTGCCCAGAGCTTTATTCTCCTATAGTTATGGGTGAAATAGAAGGGAATTCTTGCACTTTCCTATTTCAGGCATTTTCAGATTTCTTTTACATTTCTTTTTGTGTCTTTTTCCAGGTTTCTTGTTCTTGGAGTCTGATTTGTGTTCATTTAAGCAAATGACCACATATTGTTCCTAAGTACACTGTAAAAAAGGACTTAAATGCCCTTACCTATTGTATTTTTAGCTTATTAGGAGAAAAAAAAAATAAGGTGTCTACTGTGGTCTGCAAGCATTAAGGCTCCAGACCCTCCAGATTCCTCACTTGGTTCTGTGGGATCTGCAGAAGGTATAAAAACAAGTTTGTCAGGAGGCTTCAGCTTCCTTCTCTGCTGATGTACACCAAAATGGAAACACTTTTGAGGTCTGAAAACCAGAGGTTTGAAACCTGCACTCTGTAGTTTCTAAATTGCTCCTGGATGAGTGTGGCTGAGCAAATGTGATGGCCTCAGGTCTGAGCACTGCAGTGAGGGACCAGCCTTGACAGCATGAGAAGAGGCATGCAGAGCTGGCAGAAAAGAAGGGCTGTTCATTGGAAGATTCTCACTATTTTGTAAACTCTGAAAGGATAATGACACAAGTAACAGCTTTTATAAAAATGCCCTTTTGTACCAGCTGCCTGACAGTGTCTGAGTATCAGTTCTTGTCTGGGTGCTGCTGGATGGGTGCCTGCCCTGGAACCTGTGCTCCATGAAGGATGGTTTGGATGTGGTTCTGGTTCTGGTCATCCTGGCTCCTCTTGAATTTGATACTTGAGTCACACATAGGATTGGTAGCACTTGTGTGGGCCATTGTCGCTCTTCTCTGGGTCATATACTCTGGAAGGGCTCATCTTGCAGGACCTAAGAGGCCATCTCTGTGTGCAAGCAGTGACCTTGGGGCAGGGGCCACCATGGCAGTGGGATGGAGAGAAAACTCTGTTGTTGGTGATTTTCTGCAGTGGGAGATTCATCTGGATCCCACTCCATAATCCTTTATTTCAGGACCTGAGCCAGCAGAGCAGGTGTCTAGGGACTCTGAGACTAGGGGACTAGGAGCTCAAGGAGAGCTGCACGTTTTCAACCTCTCATTCTTTGGGCAGGAAGCCCTAGGCAGCTCTACAGATGGTGCTGGCCACATGTAGCTCTGCTGCTTTGCAGCACTGTTAACCTGCCTCAGGTGTTGTGGGAAACCCTGTGCCCCTTTTAGACTACTCCTGAAGCATCAAACCCAGTGTTGCTCTGACCCCATTTCTCTTTCTCCTAAGAGCAACTGCGAGTGTCTAAATTAAAACCTCTGAAGTCCTTCTCAGTGCCCGTGGCCCACCCCTCCATCTGGTGCATCTGACAGCTGATAGGAGGCTAATGTTTCCAGCTGAAGAACTGAAATAGTTTGTTCTTTTCCACGATTCCCTTGGCAAAGGAAAACAAGCCCATTTGTTTAGAAGCTCATAAAAGAGGAGCTTTGTAGTAGGAACATTCATAAACTTGTTTGCTTTTGACCTTCTCCACATTGCTGATGGTTTCAAGTTCTTGTCCCAGGCATTGTGTTTGTCTGGGCCGTTCGTGACATTTTTGAGAAACAGCCTCACCCAGAGTAATTTAAATTGTTCAGCACTCCAGCACTGAGCCTTTGGCCATGCCATCTTTCTCCAGTGCAGGGCTGGGCAGGATGTGTATGGGGGGTACATTGACAGCCCTATATAGAGCAGTGCAGACCTGGCTGCCAAGAAGAAATCTGGCCACTAATTCCCTGTCGCTTTTTTTTTTGGCTGGATTAAATGATGCTACTCAATCAGTGAGCATTTCCCAGGCTCTTAGATTACTAAATTAATAAAGGTGTATTGTGTGAAGGCAAGAAATCAGATCTTTAATGAGTGTGGCTCATGGGAGACTGATATGCTTGAAAGAGTGCTTGTTCCTTTTCTGAGGCAGGAAGTAAGACAGCAGGTGTAAAGGACAAGCCAGAAGAGCCACCTTGATTTATGGCAAGAGGCAGGAAATTGAAATTACCTTTGCTGGACTGTGAGACCTCAAGTGTCAGATCAAAATTCACAACATAATGCTGGCATCTAGTATTTTGAACAGATGAAAATGCTGCTGTGCTTTTACCTATGTTGCTGCTGACCGGGGAAAGGCTCTCCAAACCACAAATTCTTGTCTGTGTCTGATGCTTTGTATTCCCTTTTTGAATTGTACTGTTAGGGATTTCTTCAAAGCATTTCTTGAAACCCTGTCCACTTTTCAAGCACTTTCCCATCTTATTTTACTTCAATCTGGAGGCAGTATTCCTTTTCTTGGTTTTTGCATCTGTAAGACCTTTGTTCTCCCACTCAGACCAAGGACATCACAAATTCCTAGACTTTGAGTCCTATGAAGACACAGCAGCTCATGAGACTGCCTGGGACACGTGCTTGCACATGGCCCAGCTCTATGCTATAAATGGATTCAGATAAAATTCACTGACTCATTGGTGTGTAATGGGAAAGTACATGTAGTGATTTGATACCTTCCACACTCTTTGGAATAAGCTTTTATAGAGTAGCATTGTCTGATTTCAGATAATTCCTAGATTCAAATTATCAGTATGGCATGCTGTTGAAATTCCTTTGTCTCTTAAGTGCTAGTAAACAAGACACAGCTGGAAGGAGGTTTACAAGTAGTTCAGTCCCAATTTCCTCTATATTCCCACTGTACTTGTTAGCATAAAGCATTGCCTTCATAGTTTTTCTGAAGACAGAAAAGAGAAGAGAAACATAAGGCTAAAAATCTTCATGGTGGATACCAGGTGGAAATCCAGGATGCTGGAAATGGCTCACCTCAGCCCTGGGCAAGAGAGGAACATCATGTTTTATTAGCCTTTGCAGTCTGTATCAGTAACTGGAGCTAATTGCAATTACTGGGAGATAATGTTAAGTTAATTCATTCTCTTGAGTAACTGCCACTCTTTCCTCTGCACCATGAAATGTGCATTATTGTGCACCTGGGGATGTGGCAGGTCTGTGTCACTGGGCCAGAGGTCTGAAGTCCATGCCAGTGGGGTTCCTGAGTGGGTCCTCAGGCCTCTCTCCCTCCATCCTCACCTTTCCTGTTTGGCTAATCCTTACCTGGTACTTTTCCTAATGCTATGGGAGAAGGACATGTGTGCAGGTGTAGTGTCTGGGTTGGAGTGAGCTGCCAAGCTATCCTGCGCTTCTCTGGCATTACCTCAGGATACACTCTAATCATACTACACCTGTTCACATCACTTCCCTATTACTTACTGCTTTGTATCTTTATTGTTGTTAATATTAAGCTGAAAATGTTAGAGAGCTCTGTAATAAGCAGTAATCAGAATTTCTGACAGCATTCCCCATTTTGGGCATCAATCTGTGTTAGACTCTGATTTAACACCTGTTTGTCTCATTACTTGCACTGAGAAGGGAGATTAGGGTCTGTGGGGTTAGCAGTGCTGACTCTGAGCCTTCTCCAGCCCAGATCACCTGGAGCCTTGCCAAGCCTTGCACCCACAGCAGGGCAGAGTCCTCTGTCCGTGAGCCCCTGCAGGAGGGGCACAGTTGCTCACAAGCAGCAGCTGACTTCTGCACACTGGTTACTTAAAGGGGGACCACAGCCCTGAGCACAGATGGTAATTGTATGCTGTGGCTGGGATGTTTTTTCAACAGAACCTTTTCTTCCTGATTTCTCCAGCCATCATTCTGTCACTGAGAGATGTTCTTGCCTAATTAATCCTTTTTGTGTTCTTTGCTTCTTTTTTTTCCCCAGGCCCATGTGTTTGATCTGAATGTTAATAAACATGAACCTCTCTGCACCCAGCTAGTGGTGACCAGGAAGAAAAATAAAACAACACATGTCCAATTTAATCCTGCCTACCCCATTATCATTGTTGGAGATGAACGAGGCCTCATCACCTGCTTGAAGCTCTCTCCCAATCTGCGCAAGATGCCCAAGGTAAGGATAAGCTGCATTCCCCCAGCCACAGAAGGTCTCTTCAGGCCTTGTCACTGTCCCCTCTCCTTCCATACAACGGTGCTGGCAAAGCTCCTCTCTCTAGCAAGGTACTTACAATTACCTCCAGCCTTTTGGGTAGGATGCCTGGGATGTTAAATCCTTTTGTCTGTTCCTTTTTGAGCAAGAGGGCTCAGTTTGCTCCTGATAAGGAATGTGGATTGGTGGGAAGGGGGTTTGCTGTCCCCAGTTGTCCTCATGGTCCAGACAAGCTCTGGTCCAGAAGCTCTGCAGATTCATTTGTTTCCTGAAGTTCATATATTTTCTGAGTTTGGGGTTTTATTTGCAAAACTCCTCAAAATCAAGTAAAGGAGAACCCAGCTCTTTCCCAAGTCCTCCCACAGAAACCGTGCTGCCTGTCTTCTTGTGCTCCTGCATCAGAGCCTGTCCCCTGACCACCATGTCAACTGGCCTGTAAATGAGCAAGTGGTATCTTTAATATGTAGGGACACTTGGGATCCTTGTCTTGAGTGACAGCAAGGAGATACATGTGCCTCTCTGGGTTGATGAAGTTTTTTTTTTCCATCCATCCATGAGGGCCAGCTGTGGAGGATGATAACCTCTCTTATGTGGATCTATTACTGGATTTTCTTTCTGGTCTTCATCCAACTATGAGTTGAATGGCTGTAAATGCAGTGTCCTTTTATGCCCTTGTAATTCTCATATCCAGTTGTCTTGTGTTAACTGGAGTCTTTCAGTTTCAGGCTTTTTAGAACTGATCCAAGAAAGCAATCTCTCAAGATGATCATCTTTTATTTATGTACTCCCAAATGTTTTATATACTCTACTAATCTGCTCTTTTAAGCAGGGTCTTTGGCCAGGAGCTAATCACACTAGTGTCACACCAGAGTCTTTGGAATGATTTTTAAAAGGCTCCTTCAGCTGGCGGCCGCTGGAAATGTGGATCTTCCCCGTGCAGAGAGGGCATAGAAAACAGTAACAAGGCAATTTGTTTTGGGCTGAGTTGTGGCAGCTGTGGAGAAGAACCTCTCATACACTCCACACTTTTCTATTTCCAGCAAAACTTAAGCCCGAGACCATCAAAGCTCTCTGGGCTGTCGTTAGGCTGACTCAGGATAAGTTTCCTTGGCGCTTTATGAGTCCTTCCTAGGCATGGATGGCCACAGTGTCTGCCATAGACCCTGCCTGCACAAGGGCTGAAGCAGTGGAGAGGAGTCACACACACATAAATGTGGCTGCTCTCCTCTTCACCCCAGTTGTGGACAGACCAGCACCCAGCAATACTATACTGTGAGCCAGAATCATTGGTTTGGGTTGGAAGAGAACTTGAAGACCACCTACTTCCAAACCCCTGCCCTGGCAGGGAAACCTTCCACTAGACTAGGTAGCTCAGAACTCCATCCAGCCTGGCCCTGAACATGCCCAAGTGATGTGGCATCCACAGCTTCTCTGGGCAACCTGTTCTAGTGCCTCACCACCTACCCAGTAAAGAATTTTTTTCCTAATATCTAATATAAACCTACTTGCTGTCAGTTTGAAGCCATTCATCCTTATTCTGTCACTACATGTCTTGTAAGAAGTCTCTCTACATCTTTCTTGTAGGCTCCCGTCAGGTACTGGAAGGCCACAATTGGGTCACCCCTTAGCTTTCTCTTTTCCAGACTGGAAAAAAAACAATTCTCTCAGCCTTTCCTCATAGGAGAGATCCTCCATCCTTCTGATCATCTTGGCAGCCCTTTCTGTCCTCCCCTTGTCCCAGGTCCCTGTCCCTGCTGTGCTGGGCCCCCAGCTCTGGGTGCAGTGCTCCAGGTGGGTCTCAGCAGAGCAGAGCAGAGCAGAGGGGCAGGATCCCCTCCCTGCCCTGCTGCCCACGGGGCTCTGGATGCAGCCCAGGACACTTTGTCTCTCTGGGCTCTGAGTGCCATGGCTGGGACGTGTCCAGCCTCTCCCCCAGCAGCACCCCCAGGTCCTTCTGGGCAGGGCTGCTCTGGGTCTGTTCCTGCCCAGCCTGTGCTGGTACTGGGGGTTGCCCTGATTCAGGTGCAGCACCTTGCAAGTGGCCTTGAACTTTATGATGTTCCCATGGCCCACTCCTCCAGCTTGTCCAGGTCCCTCTGGATGGCATCCCATCCTTCAGGTGTTAATTCACATGTCTCTATCCACTCCTGGTGGCCAGCAGCAGCCCTCCATGCAGTTATGAATGTTGTCATTTCTCTTTGCTGACCTTCTTCAAAGGCAAATTGCATGTTGTTGAGAAAGCAATTTAAACTGTGAATTTAGGAGTAACTCCATTGCTTACTGTTGACCCTAAACCAACAGGTAACTACATCCCACACAACATATAAATGGGATGGAAATGGACTCTGCTGCTCTGATGTTATTAAACTATCTATCTTCTGTTGGCCTGGTTAGGTTTGAAGGGACTCTGAACACTGAACTAAAAGTTTCCTGCACATGTGGAGAGGAAGGAGGGATGATCAAGCATGACTGGTTATGTGTGTGAGTTCCTTGACTGCAGCCATCCTGAAAGATATGAGGATTTAAAACGGATGACATGTGGTGGCAAAGTGATGGATCTGGCCTAGCCTTCTCAGTGCCATAAGTGAACAAGTGGTGAGGAGATTTAGCTGATGGAAAAGGATGTTTTAGCAGAGGGAAGTCAAGCCCTGTCAGAACAGGCTGTGCCATCCAGGGTGTGCTCCTGTCTATCTCCTTCCTTTGCCAGCACCAGTCTTTGTGTCCTTAGCAGCAAGCCTCCAGCCGTGTTTGCAAGAATATCATCTCACGGTAGGAAGCCAGATGTACTTCCAGAGTATTGATCCAGGCTCCTCTAAAGATCAACTCAATGTGCTCTTTACACCCTTAACCTGTGCAACCAGATTTCCTCTGTAAAATGACTCAACTTTTCCCTCTTTCCTGGAGTTCCCCAGGCTGGAGTTAACAGTCACAGAACTTCCAGTGAGTTTTTGTAAGCGAAGAGGGTCCCAAACTGTGCAGAGGAGTCCTGACATCCCAGCTGCCTCCTTGCAAGTAGAAAAACCTGTCCATTTTTGGGTATCCCAGGCTGTTCTCTTTGCCACTTAATCCCCACAGAGCCCAGTAGGGAAAACTTCCCAACAACCAAGTGGATAAGCCACAGCCAGTGCTTCTGAAGGTTGGGGCCTTCATACCAATCCCAGCATCTGTGAGCTCAGCTGCCTGGTCTTGCTCTATCAGCTCCTTTGGAAATAGAAAGGTGCTTTTTGCTGAGCTCTGGCAGAACCCAGGATGTCAAAGGGAAAGGGCAGTCAGGGGCTCATCCAGGTCCCAGTCTGCCTCTATTTCATGCTGATGTCACACGGCATTGCCTTCTCAAACAGCTTGGACAACTGTTTTTGACAGGTAAAACTTGCCAGAGCAGGTACTTTTTTGAGAGAACTCTTAATAGCCACATCATTCCAAACCTCATGCTTCCTCTAAAAACAGACACAGTGCTGTCTGCTCCGTGTTCTGCAGATTCCTTGTCTATTGCTGGGCTTGCGAGATAGAGCTTACAAAAAGTGACTGAACTAATGTGATCCTGGTGAGATATCAGCCATTCTGATTTTATTGGATTTTGGCTGTTAGTTAGAGCTGGTGTGGTGGATAAGTGGAAATGGGGATGATACGGGTGCTTTGGTTCTCATCAGACCTTGGTCCCTTCCTCTCATCATGTCCTTGAGCAAGGAGGGAGGGTTCAAAATCTCTTTAAATAATTCTCAGGGTTGGCCTGCAGCTTAATTAATTCATGTTCATAAAACACTTGGGGATCTTTAAGAAGTGTTATTTAATACTCTGAGTTTTGCTGTCAGCTACATTAGCACAGTCTCATTTATGAACACTTGGCAGAACAAATATGCCAAGGGGGGAACTTCTCGAAAGCACTCAGGTGGTGTTTTCAGAAGTGACTTTCACCAAGATACAGTAAAATCTTAAAAAAACACCTAAAACTGAGTTTTAGCATCCTAAACTCATAGTGGCTTATGGGAAAAGGTGGATTTCTTGTTGAGAGGAAGCTGGGGACGAAGTCTCTGCCACCCATCAGGCACTTGTGTCAAGGGCACGCAGAGGGCACAGGGGTCCTGTGTACAAGGGATGTCAAGCATAGTGAGTGTCCATATGTCTGTGCCATGGGGATGTGAGTCCTGCATCTCCCCCTACCCCCATAGACTGAAATCTCTGAGGCAGGACAGAGAGATCCCCTTGCCCCAAGCTGTATTTATTACCATGAGGGGAAACTAGTTTGGGTCCTTCTGCTCAGAAGTGGGGGGACAGAAATGCCTGCAGTATTTTAAAATGCAGTGGTAGGAACAAGTGACTCTCTGCTGTCATCCAAGCCACTTTTAGACTCCAAGCGCTTTTTAAATATTGCAGAGAATGTCAGGCAGGAATTGTTTAACTAATAAAGTATCGTTTCTAATTTGTAACGACCTTGGTGGTTGAGTTCACCCGAGGGAAGCATTGCTGAAAGAAGAATCAGTTTGGGGCAGAGCTGTTTAATTAGTGAGCCTTCCGGGTTTCATTCGAGGGTTGGAAGAAATTAAAGCATTTTGTCATCACAGTCAGAAGAATGTAGCTGCTCATAGGCTTTGGTTTGTTTTTTAAAAACTGCTAAAGTTGCCTGGCTTAACCTCTACCGATGCCAAAAGTAAGCAGAAGATAGTAAAAAAACAGTGTGTGATGTTTTTTAGAAATTTTAGGAGAGCACAGCAGAGCAGGAATAGAAAAGAAAGCAGATCAAAGAAAGGTTGCAGTACAGCATTTGCTGAGGCTCAGGCAAATTTCTTGGCCAGTACTGAGGATGAATGCCAGGGAGGCAGACAACTTCTTGGCCTGATGCTTGTCTTGGATATTTATCTTGGATTATTTAGTACGATTATCTCAATCTCTATTCCTGCTACTGGGTTCTTCACATGCAAAGCATCTCTTTTCCTGTTTCTTGGTAACAACTGAATTTTTTCCCAGGCAGTAAATCCTGATTGACTGGGTCTAGCTGGGCATGAGTGGAGTGGGAAGGGGAGCACAGCTGCTTCCTTACACCAGGACACAGTGCCAGGACTGTGCATGTTCAGGATCTGCAGGCACACACCTGTGGGTCCAATGCTGTGTACCTGTGAGCACCTTAGAGCATGGGGACAAATGAGGGGCATGGGCTGGCTCTGAGCCTTCATGTCTGTGTGCACATGCTGGGTGACTGCTCTGCTCTCTCTGTGCCTTATCACACCAGCCAGGGTCACCTCTGGACTCCATGACCCCCTGCATCTTTGCAGCCCTGACGATTTTGCCCTTGGTCAGATCCAGCCCATGGCTGTTCAGCCAAGGAAGGAGCATTGAGTTTTGCTTCCTGAGGCTTTTTGGCCATAGCTGATGGTGGGGTCTGGGAGGGATTTGGGAACTGTGATGGAGCATGGGAGGATGCTGGGGTTTTAAGGAGATGAAACTAGGGAGAAGATATGGAGAAGGTTGGTGGAAGTGTCCAAAGTTTAAAGGAGATGATAGGAGAGTGGCTGAAATCTCCTCTTCAACCTGTCCCCCTCCCCAGCACTGCATCCCAGCACAGAGATCTACTGGGGCTTGAGGTTTCTTCCTCCTTCACACTCCCCAGCAGCACCCACTGCACACAAGTGCTCTTAGGAAGGGACCCTAGTTTCATGCCTGTTCCCAGTTTCAGTGAGATGCAGCTGGTGTCCAGAGCAGCTACTAGGCTGGAATGCTGTGAACAGAGAGTGGGATACTTGATCACGGACTGCTTTGTAGCCTTGTGTTGCTATCACCTAGGATGACAGGGAGAAGCTTGAATGGGTTAAGGATCAGGAGATTGTTTCTGTTCTTAGTGTTTTCCTGTAGCTGTGGAAGGTGTAAGGGATCAACCAACTAGCATGTAAATACAGAAATACAAACTTGAACTCCCTCCTTCTGTCCAACATGTCCAGTCTATCTGCACATGTGACTGTGTTTAAGAAAGGAAGCTATGGGTTAGATACAGTCTCCAAGGTCATGTCAGGCCTAGACTGGTGAGCAGTTTAGTACTGAGGGAAGTATGTTTTGTCCCTAAATTTTCTATCTCAACAGCTCTCGTTCTGTCTGAGAGAAAAGCACTTGTCTCTCCTCTCCAAACAGGTCAAGTTTTGCTCTTTTAGCAGTGTAATTCCTAGTCCCTCCGTTTTCATGCAAATGCTTCTCTCTCAATTCTTCTGTTCTGCTTGAGCTGTGACCGATTTTCTCAGTGTCTCTTAGAACTGGCTAATTGCTCAGTGACCCAGAAGCACAAAGCACAAGCACTGCTGGAGGAATTTGGTGTGCTGCTGTGCCCTGCCTTCATGAGGATTGCCTCCTCCAGAGCCAGCTTGGCCTCTGGATAAGGAGGCACACACAAATGAGCTTGGGTCTCATAAAAACTGACCTGCAACTTGATGTCTTACTCTGAAATTTGCAAATGCTTTTTGGTTTCTTTTCAGTCCCTCCCCTGTTATTTAGTCTAGTTGCAAGTAGCTGCTCTCTGTCCTGTTAGAGGGAGAGCTGAGCAACATAGGGTGCATCCAGGGACTCATGAAACCCTGTCCCTGACTGTTCAGCTTTCTGTGCCACTTTTGTAGGACGTGTAAGGATATATGCACTGGTGGTTTTGGTGTGGGAAGGAAACCCAGTGCTGAAGGCTGCCAAGAAGAGTAGGTTGGAGACATGTGCACAGACAGGTGGCTTTGAGCCTGCCTTGGAGCAGGAAGGGCTAGCAGTGGTTGGTCTGACAGTCTCCAGGTTTGGGGTGTGCAGGTCCCAGCAAGAGGCCAAGCCACTGGTATGATGCTTACAAGGGTGAGAGCAGCATTGTTTATGTCCTGCAGCTGTTTTGCTACACAGACCTGTGACTCATAACTATAAATCAACAGCCACCAAAGGGAATACTGGCAAAAGCAGGCTCCTATGCCCCTGCTGCCTTCTCCTTCCTGTCCATGATTTCCTGCCCTGCCTCTGTGCTAGGAAAGCCATTAGCAGGAAGACCTTTGCAACCCCATAGGATCTCTTCTCCCTCCACTGTCCCACATCAGAATACTCCCAGTCTAGCATGGCCTGAGATAAAATGAAGGGACTGTTTAAGCCTGGGAAACTGTTACTTGGGAAATGAGATGGTCCATGTGCCAGCAGGCTACAGTTCCTGGGCAAAACAGAAGCCTTTGGATATTTACCTGGGCACCCTGGGCATAGCCACTGTGCACAAATCCAGGTGTGTAAGAGTTGCACCGCAGTTACAAAGGGTTCTGAATCCTGAGCAGAGGTTTGGCAACCTTAGATACTCACCCTGTTTGGAGAGCTAACCCAGACAAGCAGGGGTAGATTGTCAGGACTTGAATATTCTCATTAAATCTATTTTCTTTGCTTTTGGTGAAGTAACTTGGATTGCATCAACATATATGAAGGGAGAAAACAGCTCCATGTAGCAGAAGCATTGTTGAACCCCAAGGTCAAGAGCTGGAATTTTTCTCCTTTTAGTGTTCCTGGCCACAACTTCAACCTTTTTTTGTTATGTAATGTCCCTTTCTGTGGCTGCTGTGTTTGGCAGTTGTTGGAGAGACAACATCAGCGTATTTACAAGTTATTTTAAGCAGGAGCCAATTCCCAGTGGTCAGGGTGAAATGTGTTTAGTAAGTTAAATGGAAACACTGGCAACTGAAGCAAGAAAAGGTCCCGTTTTGCAAAAAATCCATAGTACTTATGAATAATTTCTAAAGTGCAAGTCTCATTCTGTGAGGTGCTGTGTGCTGTCAAGGGGATACTGACAAAGCCAAGAGGACTGGCTTTGACTTTCTAGTTTCGTCTTTGAAGGTCTGTATAATAAAAAGGGTTGCCTGTGTTTGAAAGTGATGTGAGACTGCTCCATTTTGCAATACTAGCTGGTTTGGAGAAAAATGCTAGAGGGATTTGGTTTTGTAATCAATAATAGTCAAGACTTCCTAGGCATAAGTCTGGTGTGTGTCCTTGGATTTGCTGTCCTCAGTAACTGAGATCTCAATTTGGCCAAGCAAAATTGGTTTCTAGTTGTGCCTTGTTTATGCCTTCCCTTTTATTTCTCCACATCAGTGCTGTTATGTTGCTACAAGTACTGTTTTATCTGCAGGCTTTGCATCCTCTTCCTTTGTGCACAGATTATCTGTTCTTTGGTGTCTGCTATCCTAGAGCTCCCCAAGTCCCAGCAGTCTGGACTTTGCTCCTCTGCAGTCTGAAGAGTCCATCGCTGCCTGTCCTGGGAAATGCCTAATGCATGAGAAGGAGCCTTGCCTTATGTTTTCAAAGGACTTTCATTTTGGTTAGATCTGCAATTGCCTGAATATGCCCATTGAGTTTGCACAGTTCCTCTTTGAGCTGGAGACTCAGCTTCCTTCAGTGCCTTGGCTGAAAGCACAGGGCAATATTATGGCAAGTGAGGCACTGCCCAGCCTCACTGGATCTGCTGGTTCACCTGTCCTTCTGGTTCTTTATCTGTCCTCTGCACATTCTTTTCTCTGCAGATTACTTAAATCCCATCCAGGAAATTGGGGAATCCTGAAAAATTACCAGTTCTTTGCCTGAATAACAGCCCCAGGACAAAGGCAGAGGAACCCCTAGGGAAACAAGCTGTTTTCAAAGTATGCCTTTGGCAGAGCCAGCAAAGGAGGCATTTTAGGAGGCTCTCATTCTTCCAGCAGTGGCTGGTACAAGACTGAGTACAAGACTGCCAGCCTAAAGCCTGCCCTGCACAGACAATTCAATGTTCAGCCCCTCTGCCAGAACTGATTAGAGTGGCCTGGTGAAGGAAGTAATGTGGGAGCTTATCCTCCAGGTCATCTGAGGGTGAGCTGATTTTATGCCAGAGAGCCCCAAGCAGCTCTTGGGAGTGCAGCTATTCCTGAGCACTGGCTCTGCACAGGGGAATGAAGGAGGAAAGCTTGTTAGCTCAGCCCCTGAGCCACAGGCTGTGCTTGAAGGACAAGACGATGGCTTGTCATGAGGACAAGGTGCAAAGTAGTGCCTGAGGCCTGAGAGACCCAGCCATGGTTCTGGCCTCTGCATCTCCTTGGATGGGATGCAGCTCCTCTCCATGTTGAGTAGGATGAGGACACCCCTCTCCCTTGGATCCACAGCAGCCAAGTGACATTTGTCCGTAGACACCATGGATCTACTCTCCTACAGTCTTTTCTCTGTGTTTCCCTCCTGCTGAGTGCTTTTGGGACACATCCAATAAAATCATACCTTAGGAGAGGAGCTGCAGTTGGAGTGCAGTGATGGACAGCCCTGTCCCACCAGGGCCCAAATCCAGGAAGACTCTCCTGCCTCCTGCTTCACATTTGGATGCCATGAACTATTGAGCCCAAGATTTCAAGCTGAGCTAGCCAGGTCACTGAAAAACTGAAGAAAATTAGGAAGTGGAGCAGGGGCAGAGGGAATAGGTGGCAATGGAATGAACAAATGGATGAGAAGCTGTATCAAGGTATGAGTAGGGAGGAGCAGGCATCCTGTGGGTGAAAAAAAGCGCACAAAACCCTGGAATGAAGATCAGCAGCTCCTTGTTGGCTGTGTACCTCCACAGGAGTAGGTTTGGCCTCCATTTGTCATGCAGTTAAGGTGGAAATAGGTACCTAATTCTCTCCAGCTCATGGTTGTGCAGTATTCTGAGCACCTGAGGACTCACTCAGCAGGGATGGAGAACAGGACACTGTCTTCCTTTGCAAGACCCATTCCCATCACATTTTTGCCTTGCCTCACAGAATCCATTAATGCCCCAGAGCTTGGAGAAGGGCGGCTTTTACTCTTCTTCGATCTCTACAAGGAGAAATGGATACAAATTGAGAGGGGAAATTTGGGTTAGATATTAGGAGTAATGTTTTTACTGTGAGGTTGGTTAGATGCCAGGACAGGTTGCCCAGGGAGGCTGTGAATGCCACAACCCTGGCAGTGTTCAAAGCCAGGTTGGATAAGGCCTTGAGCAACCTGGTCTAGTGGGCTGTGTATCTGCCTGTGGGGGAGTGGGGGTTGGGACTGGGTGGTCTTTGAGGTCCATTCCAACCCCTTAAGGTTCTGTGATTCTGGGATGCCTTTTCCCTGGGCATCGACTGGGCACTCTGGGGTAGTGTTCCTCATTGCAGAGCCTGGTGGTATTTGCTAGTGACAAATGCAGGAAATTTGTCATGACATGGAATAGGAAGAAATGCAGCTATGAGGGCCAAAGGAACAGTTTGATATCTGGCACATTCCTGTAACTCCTCCTGAGCCCCTGCCAGAGCCTGACACAGCCTTCCCCAAACAGCAGGCCTGGGCTGGAAAGGGCTGAGGCTGCCTGTGGAGACACAGAGGGCAGCCTGTGCCGTTGTAAAACACATCCCAAATGTGTTGCCGTAAAAAGCACTTCACTTGCAGACCTCACCTGTGGGCTTTGAGGCTCTGGGTGCATCCATCTGAGGACCTTCACGCCCCTGCACACCCTGGTCGGAACCACCGTGCTGCTCCCAGCCCTTCCCAAGCCTCTCTCTCCCCAGCTGACACTTTGTGCCACCTACCAGCCTCCTCCAAAAGAAAGGGAAGGGAGACACCTGCACCTGCAAGCAAGGCAAATAAACATCCCTTGCACAAATTCACTTGATGGGCTCAATGCAGAATTGTTTAAATGAGAGAAGGGAAGGATCGCCGATGAATAAAATGTCTCGCTGCTTTCAGTGATGGAACTGACGCAAGAGGATTATTTTTATCCTGTGGAGAAAAGGAAGAGCCCTGTGAAGCAGAGGGGAAGAGGGTCTGACTTACAGTCCTACTGGCTGTGCGAGATGCAGTGACGGCTACAATCAAAGCAGCTCCGAGGTTCTCCTGGAGGGAAACTGTTCTGCTCCAATTCACTGACTGATTTTGTGAGATGGGATACCAGGCACCAACTGTGTGAGGCCGTCTTAGGGCAAACAACCCCTGGTCTCCTCTGCTCCCATATCTCACCAGGGAGCTGCCA
The DNA here is from genome assembly GCA_013398075.1 of Notiomystis cincta. Classification (NCBI taxonomy): domain Eukaryota; kingdom Metazoa; phylum Chordata; class Aves; order Passeriformes; family Notiomystidae; genus Notiomystis; species Notiomystis cincta. Next base: position 65,665 of record VZRX01002051.1, read on the forward strand.
GTGACCCCACTGCTCTCAATCTAGGGTGTGCCTGAGCTCCTCACCCCTCACGGGGCCTGGTCAGTGCAGAGACCTGTTCTGCCAGGACAATTTCGTGTTTTCCCACCTCCCACCTGCTGGACTGACATCTTCTTGTTATCCCCCAGACCACTTCCCATGAACTGTGCCCTTGCTGCACCACGTCCTGTGGGTGCTGCCCTCCCCAGCACAAACAGATCTTTCAGATGCCTGCCCATAATGTTCCCATTCCGCTGCAGTGGCAGAGCTGACTGTTTCACTGCTTCACAGGAGTGCAAGGTCCCATCCAGGTGATTACCCCTCTAACCCCAACCCTGATGGCAGAGCACTGCCTGCCCACAATCCTGTATTTGTGCTGGGGATTGTCCCTGCTCACTCCCAGTATCTTGCATTTGTCCTCGTTAATGCACATGCGGATTTTCCAGATCATTATCTCTGGTCCAGCAAAGTAATTTCAAATTCCAGTCCTGCCTTCCTGGACACCTGCAGCCTTCCCGTCTGTCCCACTGTCCAAGCACTAACAGAATCTCTGACAAGATCCTCACCAGACCACGAGGCTGTGAGAGTTACACACACTCAGGACTGACAGCTCTGGGTACTTCCACTCAGCTGGGTCTTACCAGTTTTTACTCACTTTTTGTGGATCTACTGTCTCACTTCAGGATCAGAATAGCAAGGGAGACAATGGCAAAGTCTTCCCGAGGTCATGGTTAATGACTTCTGTGCCTTTCCTGTCCACAAGGTATATTGAACTGTTGCAAAAAGAAATCAGATTGGTGCAGGATGACTTCTTTGGTACAAATGCACGTTAGTTATGATGCATTTCAGGCACTTACAGGTTGTTGACTTGTTCCATTCATCTTATGAAAAGTGATATTAAACTGAATGGTCTTTTCTGGATAGTTGCTGCATTTACCTTTTTTAGCTTCCTGATCCCTATTATCCCCTGAAATTCTCCCAGGAAACACATCAGATTAAGGCTGTTATGTTGATCAGATGTGGTAACTGCTGCCCTTCTCAGAGAGCTGGGGCTGTTTTAGTCAGGATGGTCTCAAACACAGTAATCAAATCAAAGTATGTGGATACAGATAGCACCTTTTATTACACACATAAGTATTCCTGAGAAGGAAAGAGAAGTGCATTTTCCCTAAACCTGGTATTTTATTCTCTGGATATGTATTATTTGAGTTAATAAAAGTAATTGCCTTTCTCTGCAAGCCTGTGCTGCCTGGGTACACACTAACCCTGCTCAACTAGACCAGAAATCTCCCTACTTGATTGCTGGTGTTGACTCTGATATCCTGAGGAAAGGGGAAAGGATCCTTCTCAGAAGCACAGGAGGGAGCATGAATATCAGCACTGCTCAGTTACTGCTTTCTTATTTTTTTGCCTCATCTGACTTTTTGATGATTATATAGACTTGCTGTCAGAAGTCAGACACCAAAACAGTCAGACACCAGAATGACCAGAAATGACTTTGCAAATGCAGCTGTGAGACTGGAGGATGCTCATCTCTCTCCAGGATTAGGTTTCCTGCTTTGATCTGCACTGAAGGAACCTGCTAAGCCAGGGAAACAAACTCAAAAGCTCTCATTTTATCTGGTCTGACCAACTGATGGACGT
>VZRX01002051.1:75623-87039 GCA_013398075.1 Notiomystis cincta
CACCATGGACAAGAGTGCACTAGTGAACTAACCCCTCCTAGCTCTGCCCCAGGTGGCTCTGTGATTTAAATTAAAAATACACAGGAGAATGCATTGTTGAGATGACACAATTGCTCACATCTCTGAAATATCTAGTGCAATTTCTGAAGCATCCCTGAATTCAGTCATGGAGAGCAAGCAAGAGAAAGAGAGGAATGTGGTTTGACATTAAATTGCAGACTGAGTTCTTTCATAAGCAGAAGAGTATCAGTCATAATACATCTTTCATGCCATTGGCATTTAATGTTATTACATATGAGGCTTCTTTGAGCAAGGACATTTATTTTTACTCCTAATAATAGCAAAATCCGGTTTCCAATGTACTTGTATTTATCCAAAATGAAGTATATTCACCTGCTCCTATGTAAGTAGCAACCAAGAATATATTTCCTATGCAAATATTTTTATGAACTATATTAAAAAAAAATTAAAGAAGGTGCTCTGTTAAAAGACAAACAGCAAATGGACTTTCTTAAGGCAGTTAAAAGGTCATCAAGGTGGACACGTGTATGTTAACAATGGTGGCCAGAGAAAAAGGTATTTAAAAAGCTGCAACTTTTTAAAATATACTGTTCATACAACTGCAAGTGTTCTCTCATGAGATGCTGTGCTCCATGATATAACAGCAGTACCCAAGAGTTGCAAGAGCTGCATATTCACAGCCGTGTTTGATTGCTTTTATTAAACTCTAATCTGTAACAGTTTACTGAGCTGGCATGCCAAAATGCTAAAGTAAAGCTGAAGTAATAATAATAAAAAAGAAAGAGATGCTGAGTGATAAGGAAACATTGCTGGGTGGCTGACGCTGCTGCCTGCCAGGAATCAAGGGCTGCAACTTAAGGATGCTGGGGTCACTGCACTCTGCAGGGCATATCCTTGATTTTATCTCTCTGGATGGGTTTGATGTTTGTGCCTGTGGGTGCTGTGTGTGCCCAAGCCTTTCACGCCAGGTTTGCCAGCCCAAGTGAAGAGGTGCTGCAGATGTGGCCCCTCATGGTAGGTGCAAGAGTTAGGGGCAACTTTTGGATTGTCTAGGTTACACTGAGGTTTGGTGTCTGGGTGCCACTGTAATTGCAGCAATATTTGAAGTCGAGCTAGAACAAAAGGTATTGCTTGCCTAGTGGGTTTTAGTGGGTTTTATGGACAACCTCAGTTAAAATCCCCTTCTTGTTTCCTTCCTCCCTGCAGCATGGTCCTGAGAGATCCCACAGCTAAACCACTGGGGACTAATGCCTCAGCCTTTGCATCCCATGCTGTTATAACACGTGGCATGTAGACAGGCCTTGAGTATTGGGGCTTCCCAAAACGTTAAAAGCTAATTAACGTAATTGATCCCATCCTGATGAGCTAAATGGCACTGCAGAAAATCTGAATCCAGTAGGGATCCAGGGTTTGAGTGGGTGATGCACTGCCTGTCCCCACAGTGAGGTGAAGGAAAGGGCATCTCATCCCTCTCTCCTTATGTCAATGATGGTTTGCACCACCAGGCCTCCCTGGGCTTGAGGAAAAAGCTTTTAGGGGTTTTATTCCACTCTGACTCCTTCAGGAGGTCTCAGTGTGCCAGGACAGAGTAATTGCCTTGCACAATGATCACACAATGGTTTTTCTCAGTGCTTAGTACAAGTCACTTAAGTGATAAAACTGGAAATCTTTTCCATGTACCTTGTGAAGAGTTTGTTTTCTCACCAGGCTGTGCTATTTGAATAGAGCCTGTAGATGTTGGCTCATCTCAGTGACTAAGGGTGCTGACACCCAAAAGAAAGCTGTTCTTCATCTCACACACCCAGAGCTCGCAGTTAGAGTGTAGTCAAATTGTCCCCAAGGCTGACAAAACACAATGTGACCTCTTGGGACCCTGTGGCTGATGTTTCCTAATCACAGCAGCTGTGCCAGGCAGAGTTAAGGGTATTGGCTCATTTCAGACCCATAATGTCTGAAGATGGCTTTAAAATTTATCCATCTCTTTCAAGCTATTTACTTGGTGATTCATGAACTGAGAGGTCATGACCACATCCCTCTTTTGAACTTGTGTCAGACAGTGGAAAAGACACAAGACCAACAGTTTTAAATGGTTTTGGTGGGTTTCTGCAGCTGCTACAGGGATAAATTCAGAAGGAGGTAACAAATCATTGTAGTGCCCAGTTCAGAGGAGCTGTGGGGACTGCCATGAGAGAAATCTGCACTCAGCTTTACCTTGGTCACTAAAGTTTTCATGCTAAATGTGGTCTTTTTATGGCTATATTTAGGTGCCTAAATTAGTGGTCTGTGAGAGACATTGCTCGAGGCTCTGGAGTTAGCAAGAGCAGGGAACATTCTTCAGGGAACAGCTCCTGCTGCATGCACAACTTCTGCTTGGCCAGAGGACACTGCAGTGGGGGTGGGCAAGAACGTGGAGCCCCAGCCAGCCCCTGGCAGAGCAGACACAGAGCTGTGATGATGGCTGTGCTCCCTGATGGCCATGGATCTGACCAGGCTCTTAGCTCTCTGCTGCTGCAGAGCCCATCCATTCCATCAGGCATTCCCCCCTCTCCCATGGATGTTGGTGGCTCTGTGGTATGCTGTGGGCAGCTACCCACTGTTTAGGGACAGGTGACCCCTGCCCACATGCCCTGCCCAGTTCTTTCTGGTTCATTTCCAGTGACAATCCCATCCGCTTCTGGGTCTGATCCAATTTTGTTTGCACTTCCTGCCCTTTGGATATCCTGACCTTTGCTCCCACGCCTTTCCTGGCAGATATGAGCTGCTGAGCTGCAGGACAGTCCCAGCACTGTTTAAATGGTCACAATTTAAATGGTGACTTCCAACAAGCAAAGGCAGGTCAGCTGCAGCCCTGAGACCTGTGTGCCCTGCTGTGCTTTGGCATGGGCCAGTGCAGATTCCAGGCAAGGTCTCTGAGTCAGGATGTGAGTTTGAGCAAGGTGGGGGTGTTTGCCCTGAACTGCACAGGTGGTACCTGAAGTTGAGGGTAAGAGCATCCTTGAGGCCAGTGACCCTGCATGGCTGCTGCCACCTGAATAACCCAGCCATCCCCTGGGCTTTTCTGCTGGTTTCATTCCCTGAAAAAACATTTACTGTGTCATTTATTTCCAAACAGTAGCAAAATAAGCCTAAATCCTTATCTCCGGTCTGTCAGCTAATCCTTCCACGGGCCAGGAGCGATGCTGTCAGATCAGGCTGTGAGTGTGCCTCAAGGCTCTCTGTGGTTGAAAAACATGTTGCTGCTGCGTGTGAATGGACTTCTTGAGAGCCCAAAAGTGGTGCTGGCACAGACATCATCCCCAGCTCAGCAGAACTGCAGCTTCATATGACAGCACTGGGTTGCAATGGGACCATGATGGGGTAGATTTGGGAGGCTTCAGGGTTGCAGCTCATATTATATTCCTGTTGATCCTATTAATGTTTGGTTAGTGGCCTGCAGACATGATGAGGAAAATTTTTCTCTGTTCATGAAGGAGTTTCCTTGGTCTTCCTGGGAGAAATGCTCCAGGGAAGCTTCATCTTTGCTTTCATTCATTGAGTTCACCAGACCATTCACTAGTGTGTTTTGATAATGGAGGAGCCCTTACCCTGCAGCTGTCACCTTAACCTGAGCAAAGGGAGCAAGAAAAGATCTTCTCCCAAAGAAATACGCCTCTGAACACCTGGCAGGCTGTGTGCCCCTTCCTAATGAGGATAATAAGAATAAACAGGTTTGGGTGTCTTCTTTGAAGCCTCTCACTCCCTTCAGAATGACTCTGTAGAAGCTTAAACTCCTTTTGCATGTGAAACCAGTTCTCAGGTCACTGGTCTGCTTTATAAAATGTCTAGATCCTGCTGCAGCATGACTGTGTCCAGAAGTCCCATCCTGTAAGGAATCAGTGTCATGACAAGAGCAGGGCAGAGACAGGCCTGTGCCCCAAGGCTCAGCAGGGTAAAGGGTCACCTCTGCTCTCAAGGAAGTTGTGGCAACTTTCCTGATTATGTTCATGTCAGCGTGGTTGACTCCCTTGTTGCTTTAAAGCATAAACATGTTTGGCCTTGTTTAATCAAAACTTTAGAGCAGATGTTTTATGATTATTCCACCAGTGGGAAAAAGACATGGATGCTGAAAAGTGCCAGCATCATGGCTTTTATGGGAGAGTTTTACTATCTCAGTGGTACGCTGTTCAACTGGGGAGTGAAGGCATTAGCCAAGACTCCAGTTTAAATGAGTCCCATAACCTGAATGCAGAGTTCAGCTGTGTCAGCATGGGGAGGGGTGGGGCTGAGGCTCCCAAAGGTGTGGATCTGGGATGTTCAAGCAGACAGTCCTCATCCTCATCTTTGTCCTAGTCCTCACTCCACCCTTCCCCCTGAGGCTTCACCTGAGTCATCTCCCACCTCCTGTTTCACTTCCAGTACCAGTATTCACCCTGGGGCTGAGAGGACCATCAAGGGTCCTGCACATTGCCTGTAAGGCCAGGAGCTCCTTGCCTCAGTTTCCCTTGCTTGATGAGCCAGGGAAGATCCCAGATATGAGGTAAAGGGAGTGTAAAGGCCATGAGGAACCTGGCAACAAATACAGCAGCATGGACACAAACAGGGGATCTCTTCCCCATCTCCCCTCCCTGAGGTCACCTTCTGTGAGCAGGGCAGAGTCCCTCCCCACACAGCACCTTTTCTGGCCCTGCCATGAGCTTTCCTGCCATGTCCCTCATCACCATTTCAAGGAACATTTTGCTCTCCTGTTGGAAGCAGTTAACAATGAAGTCAATGCAGACTTCGCTGTAAGCAGCTCCAATACCCATTCCATGAGCTCCTCAGGGAGAGACCTCCCATGTAATCTCAGCTCTGCATCTAACAGCTTCATGGGGAGGATGTTCTGCCCTGACTCACTCAGCTCCTGGTGAGCCCTATGGATGTGGTATAAGCAGGGATGTCAGTGGAGAGCAGGCTCAGCTGCACACACACGGTGGCAGAGCCCGAGTGCCCTCTGCACACCTGGCTGTGGCACCTGTTGGGGGCAGAGCCCCTCGGCAGCCACATCTGGAGGTGACACTGCCCTGCCAGTGCTCTGGGACATCACAGTAGCTCTGCTCCAAGGAGGGCTGCTCCTCCTGATGCAGCCACAGCCCCTGGATTTGTAGGAAGCTGCCACGTGCATCCAAGCAGATTCCACAGTGCTGTGCTGGTGCCATCAGTGGCCTAGCCAGCTCACAAGCACAAGTGCCCTGGGAGAAGCAGATGGCAGAATAAAGGGAAACTTTCCATTCCAGTGCCCCCAAAAGGACATTATAATTTCCGTTCCCTGTGTCATCTTGCCTGCTCGGTTATGTGGCGTTAAATTAGGGCTCTGGTTCAGTTACGGCTCATTACAGGCTTGCGTGTGGCTTTGCTGCACAGTGCTCAGAAGGAGCTGAGCCACTGTGAAAGTCAAAGTTTTAGGGACAGTTTGGTGACCAGCAGCTGAGCCTTGCCTGAGGCTGATGAATTCAGCAAGGCTTAGACCCGGTTTCCATGGGCCTGGAGGACGTCAGTCAGTGACTCTCCCTGACCCTACCAGTGGAGAGATCAAAGGGCTTGGGATGGAGATGGATTGGTGGGAGGTGGCTTCAGCATCTTCTCTTCCCACCTGGGCAAAGCAGTTGCCTCTTTTTCCTGTCCCTAGGACCTTGGTGTGGTGCTGTGTGTGACACAGAGTGCCAAAGGGAGGGGTTTGAACGCTGTCAGACAGCAAAGCAGCTTTTCTGCAGAAATAGCTAAGTCCTGAAATACCTCTAGCAGCTGTGTTTATCCCAAGGCTCTCACTCAGAGGTGCTTTGCTGTGCTGTGGGCCATTACTACAAATTTCACTTGGAGTGCCCAGACCAGAGCCATGAAGGGCACTGCTCACCTGTTGGCATTGACACAAACCAGCACTGTCCCAGCATGCAGTCGATGGACTCAGTAAATAAAACCACCTGGGCTCATCCCACTGCTCAGAACAGCAGTGGGGCTGTCTTCTTGGCAGCAGAGGGGGTTCCAAATATCCCTGTCCCCCTCTTCCCCCCAGGACTGCTTTCATCTCAGCAGTGTCCTGCGGCAGCTTAGGAAACCTCTGTTCCATCGAGGTTGTGCTGGGCTGGGATGAGGGAGGACGCAGGGATTCCCCGGGGAGTTCTCTGCGTGTATCGTCGCTCGGCAGTGCCCGCGTCTGCTGGAGAGACGCAGTGAGATCCCTGCGGGCGAACCTCTTCCTCCGCGCTGAGCGCTGGCGTTCCTTCAGCGCCCAGGGGAAGGTGTGTGCTCGTCGCTGCTGCACCCGCAGCCACTCGCGGGGCTGATTCCGCGGGAGGAGAACTGATCCGTGCTAAGTGGGGAGAGGGGAAAGCTCGCAGTCGCCTTCTCCGGTGCTGAGTGCTGCTCCCCTGGCCTTCTGAGAGCACGGAGGGCAGAGGCTGTGCTTTGGGGAGCCAAGAAGAGCCAGTACAGCAGCTTCCTGCAGGCTGCCTCCAAGCGTGGCCAGGGAGGTTCCTTTCCCTTTGCTCTGCTGCAGTGTTAAGAGGCCCACTGCCTCTCCTGAGCCCACCTGCCAGACTGTGCCAGCTCTCCTGCTCACCTGTGCTTGGCAGCTGCCTTCTGGGGTGGCCAGAGCCACGCTGTGCACAGAGGAGCTCCCCAGCCCCAAAGCAGGGGTATCCCACCAAATCCAGAGGCAAGATGAGATCCAGCAGGCTGGCAAAGGGGAAGGCTGTGACTGAAAGGCAGCACTTTGTGATGGAAGTGTTGACTGTGGGAATGCTGTTTTGGAGAAATCCCATGGCATAGATGCTCAGCTGCAGGAGGGCTTGGTGGGCTCAGTGTAGCTTGGAAAATTCCTCTGCTGCAGCTGTGTCTGACATGATGTGAACCTGGAGAGCCTAAGCCCAGTTAATCACTTTCCCAAAGTGCCAGAACTCTGTTGAGAGCCATGCTGCAGCCCACAGCCCAGCAGAAACATGTTCTGCCCAAAGCACTGAGTGGTGTTTGTGCCTTCAGCAGACTTCATCCTCTGCCAGGCCTGGAAAGCTCCTGCTGCTCCCAAACAAGCGAGGGCTGAACTGGGCAGCTTCTTTCCCTTGTGCTGTGTGATTTCTCTCAAGATGCTGGTAGTTTGCTTTAGCACTCAGGCAGCACTGGGAAGCTTGGGACAGGTGCTAGGGAACTGTGGGAAGTGCTTGTCCTCCTTGCCCGTGCTGGGGTGTGGATCAGGGTTGGCACAGAAGTGTGCAGTGAGGCACAGGGCTGTCCCATGGGATGCCATGGTGTGTCCTGACACAGGAGAGCCTCAGTGAGGAGTTAACAGTACACCTGGGAGCCCTGACTCACTTCTCCCCAACAGGTTAGGGGCTCTCAGCACGCAGCTGCCCTCCTGGGAAAAGCCATTTGGGTGCAAAAGGGATGATCCCTGCTGCTGTGGCTGCCTCTGCCCAGAAGCACTTGCATAGGATGGGCCATGGTGGGGCTGTTTTGGGGAGGTTTGGACATCTGCACCACTGCCACTGCCCTAACACTCTTGCATGCCTGGCACCTACCCACAGCTTGGGGGAATAGCTTAGAGAGTGGTCCAATCCCGTGGGACTAAGAAGGTCTAGGAAGAGAGAGGCAGAAGAGGCTTTGAGTCACAGTGGATCAACAGATCCACCTCCATTTCCATCCAAACACTTCATTAGTGTCCTTTCCCAGCTCATTGAAGCTTTCACACATCTCATGGCACCTTGGGCTTGAAATACGAGGATGGGCAGGTTCATCCCTCTGTGGATCAGCTTCCAGTGAGGGGTGAGAGCTCAGACACAGTACTCCAGCAACCCTCCCTGTGTTGGACCCCTCCTTATCCTTGCTGTCTTCCCTGCTCACAGTTTTATCCTGCTTGGTCTCTTTACAGGTGAAGAAAGGCCAGGAGGTGAAGAGAGGTCCTGAGGTGGAAATAGCAAAGCTGGAGAAGCTGCTTAGCCTGGTGAGAGAGCCAGAGAGCAAGGAGGAGAAATGAGAGGGGGGAATGATGACTCTGTGGGCAGCCTCTGGCCAAACAAGCTCGGCTTTGATCAGAGGCTGCTTGGCATGCAAGCCACGGGCCCCTGCTGCCCACTTTTTGCACAGCAGGAACACTTTGCCTCTGTGCTCGGACAAATAAACGGAGGTGCAGGGAGAGCTGTGGTGTGCAGTGGTGTCTGGGGTTAGGCAAATCTCACCACACTTGGCCCTCCAGAGCCACATGGCCCTTGGCTTTCCCCAGCCTTGACTAGGCTTGCACCAGATGAGAGCCCAATGGAGGGCAGGAGGGGGCTGGTCCCACCAGCCCTAGGAAAACCTCAGGGCTGCAGCTCCATGGCAGCCAGTCCCACTGTGAGTGGTGGCCAGAGAGGCTGAGCTCTGAGCTGTAGCCACCCAAGGCATTTGTGCAAGTCAAACAGAATGCCAGATCAGGATTTTGGGGCAGCAGCCTGAGCCAGAAGGTACCTGGAAAACTGGCCTGACACCCCAGGGCTGTGGGGGAGAGAGGTTCCATGCCTCCAGACAGCACATGGCAGCAGCTGCCAGTCACCAGCTGTGGGAGGCTCACAGCTCCCCTCTCCCCAGGCGCCTCAGCGTGGGGCTGGGGTGGCTGTGCCCAGCTGGTGCCCGTGGGAGCTGCTGGGCAGCGGGGTTTGCAGAGCCTTCCAGCAGTGTGTGCAGCAGAGGATTATCTGCTACGTGGCTGCGGTGGCAGCAGGAGCAGCAGTGGCCTCACAGCATGCTGATGAGCGGCGGCTGCCACCACCAGATACTTGTGCACAGCTCCCAGGGCTGGGGACCAAAGCCACCAGACAGGTGTGGTGGCAGGTGTCCTCCATATGCTCAGCTGGCCTGTCTCCCAAAAGCATCCTTGTAAAGTAAGGCCACAGCTTGGAAATTCTCCATGCCTCCGGCACAGAGATTGGGGAACGCTCCCTGCTGACTCCCACATGCCCCCAGGCCAGGCAGGCAGGCAGAAACACCCAGTCAGGTTTCACCCAGCATTTAAAAGCCACAGATGGATGTGGACATGAGCCCTTCCTTATCACCATCCCTGACAAACCACCCACAGTCCTCTGGAGACATTCAGCCCCTCCTCAGTCCTGTGGGATAGCAGGACATGCCACCCCCCCCGAATTTTCCAGGCACTGGGTAGAGCTCAGAGACACAAGGTGGGTCCTACAATCTGTTTATTAGTCTAGTAAAAACAAGGCTGCAAAGGGATGTGTTTGCTACACCTGACATGGGGAGGAGCCACAGGCTCTGCCAGGCCTGGCCAAGCCTATGCAGGAGCCCTGGCTGGCATGCCTCTCACCCCACCCTTCTGTCCCCTTATTGCAGTGGCTGTGCCAGCGGTGACCGTGGCTATTGCTCGGCTCTAGGAAAGGCAAGGCAGAGCCCTCCAAAATCCACAGCACCNTGACAGCATCCCTCCCCACAGAGCCACTGTGATCCCCAGGGAACAGGCAGGGTCAAAGAACCTTCAAAGCTGTTTGTCCAGGCACCCTCATCTCCCCACGTCTCCCATCTCCCCAGGAAAAAGCCACACCAGGCCGCTCTCAGCGGGATGGCAGATGCCAGCAAGGGCACGCCCGCTGCTCACAGCCAGGTCAAATCCCACTGGCTGGCCTCGGCTGGGAGCAGGCAGGAGGGAGGGCAGGGACACGAACCCATCGAGGAGGAGGGTCGTTTGCCTAGCAGCGTTAGTGCTAATGCTGGAGGGAACTGACAGGCAGGCTGGGGATGATCAGGCAGACCATGCAGGCCCTCTTGTGCCTCGTTAAACCCACTGCTTGGGCAGACATGTGCCAAATGCCCACCTGAGTCTGAGGGCACATGGCACCCAGGGCCACCCCCCAAACATCTGCCAGCAGGGCTGGGGCTGCTCAGGTTCCCCTGGGTACTCCCTGTCATGGAGCAGCCAGCCTGCTCAGGAAGAAGCACTTGTGCCAGCCCTGCTGCCTCCACTCTCCAGGTCCCCAACTGGCTTTGCTCAGGTCTGTGATGTTGTGGCCACTGTCCCAGGCCATGAACACCAGAGAAGAGCCCACAAGCTCTTCCCAAACAGGGGCTGCACTTGAGGGCAGGGCTCCTGTGTGCTCACTGGCTGCTGGGACAGGCATGACTGCCCCTGCAGTATATTCCCATTAGTTGTCTATCCCCATCATCACTGTGGACACCTGCAGGAACTTCACACACCCAAACCACAAAGACAAAGGACTGTGCCCCCGTCACAGCCTCTGAGAGCAGTTGGGTGTCCCCTCAGCTTTCATCGTGCCTGGTCCAGCGCTCCAGTCGCAGCACAGGCATCCAGTCTGGCACAACTCCTTTGGCACAGCTGGATACCCGAGCCCTCAGGCAGATCAGGGCTGCAGCAGGTACTTCTCTTCATTCCTCGACTCATCCACATCAGAAGCCGGGGTCTTCTTGGGACACGAGGGGGTCCTGCAGGCTTTGCAGAGGATGAGGAAGAGGATGATGATGAGCAATGCGATGACACAGTTAAAAGAAATGGCCACGATCGCTCCGGTGGAGAGAGCAGCCGCCATGGCCGCTGTCCCACAGGAACCGGCGGGGCCCACAGCCCGGTCTCACACTCGGGATGCCAGGGCAGTGGTGGAGCCTGCAGCCTCCACCTGCTGGCATTGGCGGGGGCAAAGGGGCCGGCCCTGGTGCTGGCGGTGGGATGGGGCCGGGCCGGCAGCAGGACAGTCTCACCCCGTCAGTTCGGCCACTTAGAGCTGTGTCCCGGGCTGCACGCACCGCAGGGATCCCTCCCTCCGGCAGGGCAGTGAGGACGCAGGGATCACTGCTCTCCCTCCAGCACCTGGAAGAGAGAAAGTCACCGTCACCACGGGCATGAAGGGACCGGCTGTGCGAGCCCCTCAGGGTGGGCTGTGTGGGGGCCAGGGGACAGCGACCGCAGGGCCCACGGGGCTCCGCTGGAGTTCGAGCGCTGCAGCAGCTCCCGGGTCATGTGTTACTTGGGGGTCATTTCCAGCACCCCTTCCCAGCCGTGGCCCAGCCCCTCATCCCCTGCGTGGGCCGTCAAGCTGGAGGTGTCCCCGTTGGGAGACCCAGCGCCTCAGCCCGACCCAGACGCTCCTCCCCGTGCACTCCCGGGTGACTCCGGAGAGCCCTGGCCGCGATCCGATCCCCTCTCCATCCTCCAGCTCCTCTTCCTGCCGGCGGGACCCCGCTGCGAGGTCCCGCATCCAGAACGGGGCCGGGAGCGGGGTGGCGGCAGGTGGGGCGTCAGGGCAGCCCCCGTTGAGCTTTTTACCGGGGTCGGGCAGAGCACCGGCTGCAGCGTTCGCCGGGCCTCCGACCCCCGTCCGCCGAGGAGCGGGACAACCGCGGAGCCCTCGGCACCGGACAGCAACAGGTCCCCACCAACTCCGCCCTC
>VZRX01002053.1:0-10828 GCA_013398075.1 Notiomystis cincta
CACGCCCCCACCGGCTCAGCCGCGTCCCGGCAGCGGCACCGGTTCGATCCTGGGCCCGGGTCCGGGTCCGGGTCCGTCCCGCCGTGCTCCCGGTCTGAGCCCCGGACCGAGCCTGAGTCCGGGTCCTGGTCCGTCCTGCCGTGCCTCCGGTCCGGTCCCGGTCCGTCCTGCCACGCCCCCGGTCTGAGCACCGACCCGAACCTTGGTCCTTCCTGCCGTGCCCCGGTGCCGGTCCCGTTCCGAGCCCGGTCCCACTCTTTCCTGCCATGTCCCGGCTCCCAGCCCCGTCCCGGTGTCAGCCCCGCTCCCTGCTGTGCGCCCGATCCGGGACCTTCCTGTCTTGGCCCGGTCCCGGTCCGGCTCCTCCGCGCGGTGCTCCCAGCCCCAGCCCCGATCCTCTCTGCCGTGCCCCAGTCCCGGCACCGCCGTGTCCCCGGTCCCATTCCCGGTCTGAGCCCGGTCCTTCCTGCCGTGCCCCCGGTCCCGGTCCCGCCCCCCGGAGCCAAGGAGGACACGGCCGAGGGGGGTCCGAGGCTGCTTTATGAGGGCGCCCGGGCCGGCGGGCGAGCGGGGTGGGGAGGGCAGTGCTTCCCGGTACCGGCAGGAAAGGGAGCCCCGGGGCGCCGGGCAGGCCCGGGGCGGGGGTCGGGCGGGTCGGGGGCAGCCCCGTGCCCGCTGCTGGTTCCAGTTCCACGCGTGTCCGCCTGTCCCGGCGCTGCTCCTCCGCTCACAGGGCCAGCACGGGCGGGAACACGGCGCCGTCTGCGGGGACCCGGCGCGGTGAGAGGGGACACGGGAAGGGCTCGGGGGGACGGGGACGGGGCTTCTTACGCTTGGGGCTGCTCTGGCTGTCGGGCTCGGGCACCTTCCAGTCCAGCTTGCGGCCCTTCTCGTAGAGCCCCTTGAGCACCTTCCAGAACTCCTCGGGCTCGGAGCCCTGCGGGCTCAGCTCCAGGTACTTGCGGTAGAGCTGCAGCGCCGTCCGCGCGTCCTCGATGCTGTCGTGGGTCTCCCCCTGGATCTTCAGGTCTGCGGGGACAGCCCTGGCTCAGCGAGGGGGGGTCCCACCCTGGTTCCCGCCCCTTCCCGCATCCAGGAGCTGGGCTACTGACCCAGGAAGTACCAGGCGAGGAAGCGCAGGGAGATCATCCTCTTCCTCGGGATGTGGAACAGGTACACGGTGTCGATCACCTGGTCCTTGGGCACCTGGGGAGGGGACAGGGTGCTGCTGCAGGGCTGCAGTGGGTGGGGGAGCCGAGCTGACCCCTCCCAGCCCCACCCAGCCCCCCGTGGGCAGGGAGGGGGCTCAGGCCGTCACCATCAGGTTGATGACACGGAAGTCCTTCTGCAGCCCGTGGCCCACGAACTTGACGCCCACGTCGATGAGGAAACGCAGCTTCAGGTACGTGGATTTGAGGGTGGTCAGGTGCTTGGAGGAGATCTTGGCATCCAGGTCTCCTGGCTTGATCCCGGAGTACTGGGTCAGGTAATCCACCACCTGCGGAGACCAGGGCACCTGGAGGGGGCTGGGAGGGCCCAGGGGCTCTGCCCCCTCCCCAGTTCCCCTGGCAGCACCCCAGGGAGGGGACTGGTGCCGCAGCACAACAGCCCCAGGTGACCGTGGAGCACTGAGGTGTCCAGGTGAGGTCACCACAGAGGACACAGGAGTCCATGGGGAGCACCCAGGTATCCATGGGGAGCACTTGGGTCAGCACCCAAGTGTCCAGATAAGGTCACCACAGAGGACAGAGGAGCTCATGGGGAGCACCCAGGTGTCCAGGTGAGATCACCACAGAGAACACAGGAGTCCATGAGGAGTACCCAGGTGTCCACAGGGTGCACCCAGGTGTCCATGGGGAACAGATAAGGTCATGGGGAGCACCCAGGTGTCCAGATGAGGTCACCATGGAGCACCCAGGTGCTCAGGTGAGGACATGGGAGTCCAGGTGAGGTCACCACAGAGGGCACAGGAGTCCATGGGGAACACCCAGGTGCCCAGGTAAGGTCACCATCACTGATAGAGCAGGTCCATGTCCTTCCCGGGGGCCTGGCGAGCTGCGTGAGGCCAGGTGGGCACCTCATACCTGCTCCTGGGTGGAGATGTAGTCATCAATGAAGGGCACCCCCTCGTTGGGGCCCTGTCCCCTCACGCAGGTGATCCGGGCCACCGACATCTGGCTGGGCTTGATGGTGGACTTGGTGCCATCACTGCGCAGCTCGGCCTCCTCCTGCGACCAGCGACGGCAGACGTGGTGACCAACAGCTCCAGAGGGGCTGTCCCTGCACTGTGTCCCCCCTGTCCCCCCTGCCCCAGGGCCCCCTCACCTCGTTCAGCGTGACGAACTCGGCGTCCAGCCCCACCAGGTCTCCCGCCTGGGGCATCTCGCTCAGCATGAGGGGGATGAAGGTGGCGTGGCACTTGCGCTGCTTGCGGGCCAGCGAGGCCTCGGCCAGCAGGACGCTGGCCTCGATGGGGTTCTTGACTGCGCAGGGAAAGGGGAAGGAGCTCAGGGCGGCCCCGCAGCGCCGGCCCCGCCGCCACTTCCACGCCAGGCACTCACTGACGAGGTTGTACTTGGCGTTGAGGTTCCTCCGCGCGTAGTAGAGGATGGCTGGCACCTTCCAGCTCATGTCAAACTGCACGGCCTCGCACTGCAGGGGAGGAGGGGGCAGTGAGGGGAGGCCTGGGGGGCTCCACGGGGCGGCCACGGTGTCACCTCGGCGCTCACCTTGTCCACGGGCTCGATGAGGAAGTCGTTGAAGAGGTACCACTGCTGGTGTGTGACTCCCTGGGGGAAAAGGCACGGCCTTAGGGGCCCCCCCAGGCGAGAGCAGTGACTCCTCTGCCCAGTTACCAGGGAAAGGAGGGTGTGACGATGCCATGTGGGAACCCCCGCCCTTCCTGGGACACCGTGGGGAAATCCCTCCTGCCCTGGGTGGTGACAGAGGACGTGAACGGATTGGGCTGGACGGGACCAAAACTCCAGGGAGATGCAAGAGATAAGAGACAGGGATGGAGCCTTGACACACTCTGGGAACTCCTGGCTCGGGCATCTCCAGCAGACAACAGGACTGCCCAGACCAGCCCTTTCCTCGGGAAGGGAGATGACGTCCCTGCCCTTACCTGGAAGTACAAGGACAAGCTGGCACCGTGCCCGTGGCCAGGAGGAACCAGCCTGAGTGGATGTGGGAAGAGGGTTCCTTCAGCCCTTCCCTCCCCATGAGGGGCCCCAGCAGCTCTTGGCTGTTCAGGGCTGCCTGGCACGTTCAGCCAAACACTCAACACTTGGCTGAGAGTCCCGGGAAGGGGCTGGGAATGACGGATCCCATGGGAAAGGCTCCCGGGAGCCGGCGGGTACCGTGGGGGTCCCGCAGGGTCTCACCTCCTTGCGCTGGTGGTAGGTCTCTCCCACCTTGATGTGCCCCACCAGGCTGCCCCCCGTGCGGGAATCCAGGATGTGCACAACGGTGGCCATGAGGTCGTAGATGTACACGGACTCGGGGTCATCCGTGGGGCTCAGCTGCGGGAGGAACCGGGAACGTCCGAGCCCCCAGACCACCAGCCCTGACCTTGCCATGCTGCCCTGAGTTATCTCCAAGAGATCCTCATCATCTCCCAGCAGAGAGTGGTTCTGAGGCAGCTCTGCTCCCACAGCCCCACGTGCTCCTGTCACTTCACCCACAGCGATTCTGTCACTTTTACCTCATCGGTCTCGCTCCAGTTGCTCACGTCGAGCTCTTTGCTCTTGGTCAACCTCATCTTGATGGCGTGAGGGATCCAAATGTTCTTCAGTTCCTCCACAGAAGGATATGAATGCCCCGTGTCGGGGTTCCCCAGATCCTTCCTGCACGGGGAATCATGGAAAGCTGAGTCGGGGGGAGATGTCATCCAGGCCACCCACCCACTCCCCTGCTTGTTCCTAAAATTTCTGTGGGAAGCTGGAGCTGCCTGGAGCAGGACCCTGGGAGAGGTGCTCAGCCAATGTGGTTTTGGGGTTTTTGTCAGTCAGAAAAGGGGCATGAGGTTGGGGGGCTCAAAAAGGGGTCACGAGGTGGGTGATAAAGGGGATGTGGTGCAGCCTCAGGCAGGCAGAGTATCAAATTAACATAATTAGATGAGAAATGGCCCAGAGAATCACCCAGGAGGTGTCAGTGCTCAGAGCCACCACCCCAGGAACAGAATCCCAGAATCTTTGAGGTTGGAAAAGCTTTCCAAGACCATCAAGTCCAACCTCTGGCCAATCCCCACCTTGTCACCCACACCAGAGCACTGAGTGCCACGTCCAGTCACTCCTTGGATACCTCCAGGGATGGCAACTCCACCACCTCCCTGGGCAGTTCCAAAGCCTGACCACCCTTTCCATGAAGAAATTCCTCCTGAGTGATCACCCACCAGTCTCCAAGAGAGATCTCCTTTCCCTTGGTGATGTCAAAGCCTCCTCTCTTCATCATGGCTTTCTGAAAGGAATACTGGCAACGAAACACAGGCAAGCGTCAGCACACGGTGACAGGCCAACCCTGGGGACACGTGGGTGACAGCCAGGCCAGGAGCAGGGAAAAGACAGGGACATTAAAGTTGGTGACAGGGCAAAAGCAAGGGAAACCCAACGTCCCACTGTGGGGAGCCGGCACTCCCGGGGGGCTGGGGGAATGACAGAGTGACTCCTGCAGTCCCTTCAGCTCTGCCACGACAGGAGATCTCGTCTGCTCCGACTCCAAAGGCACGGGCCGTGCCACAGGCACGACCAAACTGCACCAGATCCTCTGCAAGCACGGCTCAGGTGGAGGGAGAGAGGCCAGAGACAGCGAGACCGGAGTGGGAAGGTCCGCGGGGCCGGGCACCGCAACCCCCGCGTGCCGGGAGAACCGGCCCCGAGTGTCTCCCCCACCTCAGCCTGTGTCTTCCAGAAATCTGCCTCCTTGGAGCTGTTCACCTCACAGTTAATGACCAGCACGTCTGGCAGGCAGCGGATGTTCCGGGTCTGCACCTGCGGGGAGAGGGGGATGTGGAAGTGGGAGCCCTGAGAGGCTCCGAGAGGGATTTGGGATATTCCCCAACGCTCGGCCTGCAGAGCTCCCTCCCCTCCCTGGCTGCATTCCTGGGGCACTTCCAGGACAACAGGGAACTGCTGCTCCAGCAGCTCCTGGAGGGGTTTCTCCCTGCTGAATCCTTGCTCCTGCCAGAGGAATTCACACAGCCCAGGAAATACCCCACGGCTGCCAGCCGGGTCAGGAACCGAATCTCTGGCATCCACTCAGGAGGTTCCCTGGTGACTAATGGAGAAACTGCCCCTCTCACCCCGTGTCCCTCAGCCCCTCGTGCCTGTCCCCCCAGCCAGGCTCACCGTGGGCTGGTACTTCTCACAGTTCTCACACCAGGCTTGAGTGTTCTGCTCCAAGCAGATGCTGCGCTTTAAAATTTGGGCAAACTCGTAATCCTTGGCTGGTTTTTCTGGAGGGAGAAAGGAGAATAACGTCACCTCTCCAGCACACAAACCTTGACCAGCTTAGCTCAGTCAAACCTCTGGGGTTTTCCTTACAACCACCAGCCAGAAAGTCAAGCCCCAAATGTATCTTTCTGTAGCCAAAAGCTCGGCTGGTTGGAAACCCGCCCCTGGAGCTGAGGCAGCTCCAGGCTGCAGGTGCATCCCAGCTGGAAAAATCAGGGATAACAAACCCCACCCAGCTGGGAGTGCTGGGCTGTGCTGTTACCGGTGCTGTCGGGGTAGGACAGGGTGAAGAGCAGCGTGGAGGACACACGGACGGTCTCCTTCCCGCAGCGGCACATGCTGCAGTTCTCCATCTCACAGCTGAACAGCTGCCCGATGACAGAGTCCCCCGAGGAGCCAAAGCTGCTGGAAAAACAGCAGCAACAGAAAAACAGCAGAATCCCACAGACCCCACAGCTCAGGCTGCACAGGGCCAGCTCACAGATTCCAGCAGATTTCAGGGAATCAGCCATCNCAGCAGAATCCCACAGACCCCACAGCTCAGGCTGCACAGGGCCAGCTCACAGATTCCAGCAGATTTCAGGGAATCAGCCATCTGGGCAGTCCCAACCTTCCCAGCCCTCTGGAAGCTCAGCTGGTGTCCTCTGTAAAGCCTCAACCCTCCCAACAGGTTTTAGGGGAGCAGGGTTCAAACATGGGGGAGCTGCAGCTCCGTGTGTTCCCATGGATCCCTCAGGGCATGAGAGGCAAGGGATGGGTGGGGTCTCTGGGAACATTCCCTGGGCCATTCCCTGGCTGGGTCATTCCCTGTCCCATCCCCATGCCAGGGCCTCACCTGCTGCCAGCCCCCCGGTAGGCCTGAGGTCCCTCCTGCTCCTGGGTTTCCTGGTGCAGCTGAGTGAGGATGAAACGGTTCCAGCTCTGAATGAGCCGCCCCAGGTTCACCTTCCCCGTGGCTTCATCCGAGTCTGCCAGGATCAGGCCGAGCGCCGAAGCCTCGGGGATCGTGCGGAAAGCCCGCAGAAAGTTGCTTCCCTGGGGATGGGCAGGAGAGACTCATCACCGAGGTCAAGTGCCAGGAGTTCCCACTCCCTCTGCCCAGCACCACTCCCGTTCCTCTGCTGGCCCCAGGACCCTCCTGGGCAGCCCAGCCCAGCCCAGACCTGGCACGGGTCTCCTCGGGACAGGTCCAGCATGTGGAAGAGCAAGCCCAGCTCGCAGCCCAGGCAGAATTCCTTCTGGCACAGGTGGTTCTGGACCAGGCAGCGGACTGGCTCCAGGAAATACAGCACCTGGCAGGGACACAGCAGTCAGGGGGGTCCTGGGGGGCTCTGGGGGTCTCAGTGGGACCGGGGTGGCTCCCACCTGGATCATGCAGTTGCAGTAGGCGTTGGGAATGTGGGGCTCCAGCCCTGCAAACAGCGTCTTGTTGTAATGCTTGAAGTCAAAATCCTCCAGCCCCAGCTTGGAGTATTTGATGGTGACCTGAGCAGAGACGTGACAGGTTAAACAAACACCTCCCCACACCACAGGACCCCCGTGGGACCCCCGGTGTTTCCCCCCCAGGCCCCAGAGCAGCCCCCCAAGGCCACCACCTTCCTGTACTTCTTGGCCACCCTGTAGAGGTGTGGCTCCTCCTCACGCCCGATCGGGGACTCGGGGACTTGGCTGAAGTTGTCAAACTCGTTGTCCATCTCCTTTAGCCGATAAGGAATCTGCGAGCAGGGAGGCAGAAGGGATGAGCAGCTGAACCCTGAGGTGGGGAAAAGCCTCACAAGCAGCTCCCTCGGGCTTTCCTGCCTCCCTGAATGAGCAAAGGGATACACCAGAACGGAGTGGGGCCCTCCCTGGACCTGCACGAGGCCTCCACACCTTCCTGCCCGCAGGGATTTGTCACTGTGGGAAACCACAGGGCAGTGTTTTCCCAAGGGCGAGGGACGTACCATGAACCTCAGACCTTCCCTGCCCAGAGCCACGGAGGGATGGAACTGGGAACAAACTCCATCCCTTTCCCTGCTCAAGAGAAGCTGCCACCTCCACACTACACCTTGCAACATCCCATGGGAATTCCACCTCTTGTCCCCGTCCCTGAAACCTCGGGGATCCCTCAGCACACAGAGAGCTCTGTCCCTTCCCAGGCTGCAGAGCTCCACCCTCCCAAAATGCCCTCCTGGGAGCGGGTACCTGGTTACGGAGCTTGGTCCGGGGGTTTGGGGCGTAGCCAATGAATCCCACTTTCTTCATGGTGCGCAGAATCTCGGGATCGACCGGGGGGGCTCGCCTGGAAACACCCCCTGACTCAGAGCAGCATCTCTCCCCCACCCAAGGGCACCCTGAGTGTGCTCAGGGACCCACCCTGAGGGTGGTCCTGAGGGCTCCCCCCTCCTCAGCCCTTCCCCAGGTTCATTTTCCATCCCAACAAGGAACGTGCCAGGGCAGCAGCGCTGAGCACAGGGGTGCTGGGGGCAGGAAGAGGGAAAAGGAGATTCCACACAGGCATCACAGAGCCGGGATCCCACTGGGATCTCCCCACCAGCAAGAGGGAGGTTGGACCGTGTCCCACCATCCTCACACCTGCCCGATCACACCTCCACTGCAGGGAACTCATCTGGAATTTCACAGGGCAGGCGAGCAGGAAGCAGAGGGACTCCAGCAGAGCCAGCTTTCCCTTACTTCCCCGTGCTACTGCACCGGGAGAGGCCGGGAATTACCGCGGCGCCGGGGCGGAGTTGGCAGCGGGCCAGTCGGAGAGCAGCGCGTCGCTGGTCAGCGGCACCGGGATCAGCGACAGCGGCACCAGGTCCTGGTTCCAGTCCAGGTGTGGCAGCGTGTCCACCATGCAGGGCAGGGCAAAGTCGGTCTCCCGGGAGTAGGCGTTGAAGGTCACCTCGGGGCAGTCGGCCCAGAGGTGGACGCAGCCCTCGGAGTCGCCGAAGGCCAGGGCCTGCTTGCTGGCAGACACGTCGAAGGTCATGATGAGCGGCCCCACGGTGTTCACGTGGAAGATGTCGGCGGGGTTGGCCAGCCCGGTGGGCTCACAGAACTGGCACTGGCCTGCAGGGAGGGAAAAGTGGGACTGTGGCACTGGGAGAGTGTGGGAGTCAGGACATGGTGACATTGGAACTGGCTGGACAGGGGGCAGCAGTGCATTGCAGGAGGGACACACAAGGATCGAAGTCCAGCTCCTGGACAAGCCAAAAACCTCCCCAATCCCCAAATCCCAACACCTGAGAGCATTGTCCAAACATTCCCTGAGCTGCAGAATCATGGAATATCCTGAGCTGAAAGGGACCCACAAGGATCATCGAGTCCAACTCCTGGCCCAGCACAGGACAAGCCCAAAAGTTCCTCAAATCCCCAAATCCCAACACCTGAGGGCATTAAGGACTTGAGAGCATTGTCCAAACACTCCCTGCTCTCTGGAATCATGGAATATCCTGAGCTAAAATGAACCCACAAGGGTTGGAGTCAAACTCCCATCCTTGCACAGGACACTCCAAAATCCCACCCTGAGAGCGCTGCTCAAACACTCCTGGAGCTCTGGCAGCCTTGAGGCCGTGACCAATCCCTGGGGAGCCTGTTCAGCACCCAACCACCCTCTGCAAGAACAACCTCTTCCCAAAATCCCTTCTGACACAGCTCTCAGGCCCTACCACTGTCCCAGAGAGGAAGCTGCGAGGTCTCCCCTCACCCTCCTGAACCCCACGGGGTTGACCCCTGAGCTGGGAGCTCCCCTCACCTGTCTGGGAGATGATGGCCAGGCGGGAGGTGTAGGTGGGGATGAAGCGGAGGAAGAAGGGGTCGATGTGGACCTGCAGGGGGGTGGTCGCCCGCATCATGCGCAGGTCGTAGACCTTGAGGAAGCGGTCGCAGGCCAGGCCGTTCATGCGGCTGGAGAAGCCACAGGTCACCAGCAGGTTCCCGTGCACGTCAAAGTCCGACAGGCTCCCCGAGTAGGCGTCGAACTCGTGCTCCACCACGAAGCTGCGCAGGTCGCGCAGGGACACCTGCGAGGGGACGTCCTGGCCGTGTCCACCCGGCCTCTGGAGCCCTGGGAAAGGCTCCTCTCTTCCCGGGTGTCCCTCCCTTACCTTGCCCGAGGTGTGCCCGCAGAAGAAGAAGCGGTTGGATTGCCTCATGATGGTGATGCCGGGGACCTCCACGGTGTACTGGGAAGGAGGCGGGAAGAGCGGGGATGAGCAGGGATGAATCCCGGAGCAAAGCTCCAGGGAGCAGCCCCCGGCCCGGCCGCACCTTCTGCGTCTCCTGGACGGTGTTGAGGTCGATCTCCAGGACGTGGTTCTGCAGCCCGGCCACCAGCAGGGTGTTGTTATCCGTCAGCAGGAGGCTGTGCATGTCCTCGGAGTCGTCCATGCTGCGGGCGGGGCAGGACACCCTCAGGCTCCCGCCCGCCGCGGGGAGGGAGCAGGGAAGGGCTGGAGGGAGCAGAGCCACTCACAGGTAGTCGAAAATGATGAGGCCGCCCCGGGACATGTACTTGAGGTTGGTTTTGGTGAGGAAGAGGACGCCGTTCTCCAGGCTCTGGATCTGGCGGATCTCGTCGCTGCTGTTCACCTGGAAGGAGGAGTAGCGCTCCAGCGTGGGCCCGAAGAAGGAGGTGGCGTGGCCCTGAGGGCAGAGGGGACAGGGATGTCACAACCCCACGTCCCAGTGGGTGTGACACAGCTGAGCCTTGCTCCATCCTCCGTCAGCTCCCGGCTTTCCCAGATTCTGAGGGCATTCCTGGCCCTCCTGGCTGCTCCAAACTTTTCCCTGGATGCAGACACCAATAAAAAATTCCATCACAACCCCACGGCAGTGAGAGGTTTGTGCTCTGAGAATTTACATGGACAGATAAAGAGGGAAAGGTTTTAAACCAAAAGAGGAGATTTAGGTGGGATATTGGGATGAAATTTCACCCAGGGAGGGTGGTGAGGTGTTGGAATGGATATCCCAGAGAAGCTGTGGCTGCCCCTGAATCCCTGGAAGTGTCCAAGGTGGGGTTGGAGCAACCTGGGATAGTGAAAGGTGTCCCTGCCCATGGCAGGGCGTGGGATGGGATGAGTGTGTGTCTGTCTGGAGAAGGGAAGGCCCCAGGGAGACCTTGGGAGTCCCCTCCATTGGCTAAAGGGACTCCAAGAGAGCTGGAGAAGGACTTGGGACACGGGCAAGGAGTACCAGGACAAGGGGGAACGGCTTCACAGTGACACAACATGGGGTTAGGAGGGATTTGGGGAAGAAATTCCTCCCTCTGAGGGTGGTGAGGTGCTGGAATGGATTTCCCAGAGGATTGGATGGATGGATGGATGGGGTAGTGAGAGGTGTCCCTACCCAGTGAGGGGCAGTGGGACCAGACGAGCTTTACTCTCCCTCCCACC
>VZRX01002057.1:0-22634 GCA_013398075.1 Notiomystis cincta
TCCTTCTCCACTGACCTTGGCATCACCACGTTGTTTTCTCTCACATATTCTCACCTCCTCCTCTTCTCTGACCAGAAGAAAAACTGTGTGCCCTTTGTTTTGATTTTCTTCTTAAATCTGTTATCACATATGTTATATGCTGGCCCAGTTGTGGCCAGCAGCATGTCCATCTCCAGAGCCATCTCCATGTCCATCTCCAGAGCCATCCGTCATTGGCTCTGCTGGACATGGTGGAAGCTTCCAGCAGCTTCTCATGGAAGCTGCCTCTGTGGCCCCCACTACCAAAAATCAGGCTGTACAAAACCAATACCAAATACCAATACCTGATACCAAATCCACCTCCCTTCCTGGGACCAAGCCTCAGAGAAAAACAACATCTCTGTTATGAGGAAAAGCTGAAGGAGCTGGGCCTGTTCAGCCTGGAGAAGTGATGACTGAGGGGGACCTTGTCAATGTCTGTCAATGTCTACAGGGAGGGCTCAGAGCATGGACCAGGCTCTGCTCCTGGTGCCCAGCCTGGCACAAGAGGCAACAGGCAGAAATTGATGCACAGGAAGTTCTGCCTGAACATGAGGAAGAACTTCTGTACTGTGAAGTGTCTGAGCACTGAGCAGATTGTCCAGAGGGCGTGTGGAGTGTCCCTCACTGGAGATATTCCAGAATTGTCTGGACACAATCCTGTGCCTGTGCTCTGGGATGGTCCTGCCTGAGCAGATGACTTGCTGTGGTACCTTCCAACCTGACCCATTCTGTGATTCCACAGTTCTGTGGTTCTGTGGTTCTCTGTTCTGGCCTCAGTGTTGTAACTCTGGAAGAAGCCACCTTGGCGTGCAGCTCCCTCATGGACGGGAAGCTGGAGGCGGCTCATCTCCCGTGTCTGGCTCCACACACCACATCCTGTATGCTTTATTCATAAGCTTACTTATTTATTTAAATGAGTATTTTAACAGTGTCCTTTGCATGGTCACCTTGGCAGTGGGCAAAATGATCATCTTTAACTAGAAAACATATGGTAAATCATGTGGTGACATAGCCCTTCAAATTAAAAATGGGCTCTTGTTGGCTCTGACAAGAAAAGAAATGACGGACTTTGGAAAAGTAGAAGGGACACTTATGAATAGTGGGCATGCTGGAGTATATAATTCAAATTTTTATTAATATTGAGTCCTGGAAATGATTACAAATTCCTTCTGATACCTGAGGACCCTATAATCACTCCTTTAATATTTTTCTTAAATTCTTTTTTTATATAACTGCTGATTTTCTTTGGTTTGAGGTAGGGAGTTGTTGGGGATTTTTTTTTAATGAGAAATATAGTTAAAATAACTGATTCTGACACACCAGCTAATAAATCTCACAACTGAGGAAAATATGATGAAAAATCGTTTTATTTTTGATGGTTTAGATTTTTCATTCATTTAAGTCAGCAGAAAGCTGTTGTGCATAGGTGTTGTTTCTACACATACTTCAATGAATAAAAATAAAGGGAATTTTTTGTATATGAATCTTAAGCCAATCTGTATGACCATTCATATTGTCAGAGACATGAAATGTCCTTAATTATATTTTCCTTCTAAAAAGAAAATCAGTCGGGATGAGAAGGAGAAATGAGGGAGATACTTACATGACTCCTCTTGTACCCTTGTACTGTATAACTAACAGCCTCAGAAATATTAATGATTCAGTGTCTGTTACACATCAGGGAAGAATAGATCATTTTTATAAAATATGTGACTTGCCTAAAGTAACACAGCAAGTCACCTGCTGGGTTGAGAGACAAATCCAACCTTTGCCCTAACTTCAGTGCTTACTCCATCCTCTCTTCCTCATTTTTCTCATGTAGGATTTTTTCCTTTTGAATTATTTGAGGTCAAGCCCACAGGGACACAGATGCTGCAGCATCTGTGCAGGGGACCTTGTCTCAGGGTTGTACTCCAGGTCTTGGCTTGTCCTTGCCTTGCACAGTGAAGATCTCTGGTTCTTCTGAAGGGATGTTTTTTACTTGCAGAGGAGTCAGTGAACTCTGCCCCTTGGTGCTAGTGCCACCTTTACTTAGAAATGCCTCATGGATTCCTGTTTCCCAAATCAGAGAAGGTGAATCTTTTCTATTCAACCATGCACCTGAGTTCTTAATTATTTTATTTCCTAATGCATGAAGCAGTGGGGGGGACCAGAGGGACACTGCTTTACCTCTCAGCCCATGTCTACACTTGGCACCTCCCTTGGCTGCATCTCAGCACCGTGGCTTCCTTACTTGTTGTAGGGAGAAGCCAGGTGGGATTGCAGAGTGTGGGAGATGCCACGATGTGTGTGAGAAGAACCCTCAACTTTAGGACTGTTGTCACAATTAGGGAGATACAGGATTGTCAGAGACAACTGGGGTTTCATTTCCAAATGGTGTCTGTTGTCTTCATTTCCAGCTTTCATGTTTTGTCTACCCCTATTACGTTGATTTATCATTTTGGGGGTGAAAGACTGGAAAACCAATAGCAGTCTTTGGTCTGCTCTCTAATATTTGCTTCTGTGTTGAAAATGCAGGGTAAAAAGGGAGAACCAGGATTCCCAGGAATCAATGGTCTGATTGGCCCTCAGGTAAGAGATGATTTCTTAATTTTCCTATAATATGTCTAAAATCAGATTTTGTGGCAACAGGGTACATGGAACCACACAATGCAGCATGTATGATCTTCTTTGTACTGTATTTGAAGTTCGTGTTTCTCCTTTTAAGAGCCAAATAATTTATCCTGTTGAGTCTGAGAGAAGTCTGTCTGTCTGACAGCAATTAGTTTTACCTGCCAGAGTTTTTCAACATCTTTGAACCAGGACAGGTGTGTTGTATGGGATTTCCCCATTGCTTGTGCTTAGAGGAACATCATTCCAGAGGGAAATCACTGATTTGTCTTTTGTGAGGAAGGGGGATGTCTGAAGTTAATGACCCTTTAGCCCCTTTGTTTTAAAGCTTTTGGTAAATTAGAGCTCCAAATTACACATAACATCATAAGGGCAAAACAGTGTGGTTTATGTTAAGAATTGTCAGAGAGGATTTACCTCCACCTTGGATCAGCCCCATTGGCCCTGTGTTACAGTAACACTGACACCTCTGACTTAGTTTCCTGCTAGCTTTGCAGACAAATTCACCAGACCTTTGTAGGGTCACCCCTGCAATAATAAAAATATCCATGGGAATGTCCTCAAGCAGGAAACCTCATATCGAGTTGGCCGCTCAGAATAAAACTGAGCATTTCATTTGTTCCCCTTTCAATTGTAAATTAACAAACTGGCCTTTGGCTTTAGGATTCTGTTTCAATAATTGGTAAAGTTTGGGGAAGAATGATGAGCTTCCCTTGCTACAGCTGTTGGTGATGTATTGCCACAAGCAGCACAGTGCTAGACAGAGGATACCGATTGCTCATTTATTTGCTCTGGCAATCTATGCCCTTGTAACCAGCAGAAATGATCTAGAAGAGGTTTGTGTGACAGGAGTTTTGTAATGAGCTGTTCACAAGTCTGTGGAGGATGTCAGAGAGATAATCCAAGGGCTTGAGGCCCTGTGCAGGTGAAGTCCCTTGTGGCCAGCTGGGAACCTTGTCCTGTTAAACACCACTTTATACTGGTTTACGTGTTTTAAGACTCCTTCCTTTGGTACAGGATCTAGTTTGTGAGTATTTCAGCAGCAGCCTGCAAGAATGAAGACAGGATTTCTAATGGGTTTAAAAGATTTTAGAATCATAGAATATTCTGAGTGGGAAGGAACTCATAAGGATTATCAAGTCCAACTCCTGGCCCTACACAGGACACCCCAAGAATCCCTTAACTGAATGCCTCAGAGCATTCCAGAATGCTTCTTGAATTCCTGGATCCCTGCTTTTGTTGTGTTATTTTATTTTTTCTAGATTGGTTGGTTGTTGGGTTTTTTTGTTTGGGTTGTTTTTTTGTTTTTTCCCTTCATTTTGGAGGAAGATTTTTATCCATGTATTATTTTTAAGATACCTGAAAATATCCATCCAAACATTGTCACACTTACTTAACTCAAGTTCCCTGCAAATTAAACATATATATGCATGTGTTAGCAATTTTTTAAATGTATCTGCGAAAATTGCTGACATAGGATTAAGTAATTTTCTTTTTTGCACAAGCTAAATAATGTTAGCAAATTTTATGTTAATTAAAACTACTAAAATGCTAGCCCCATCAAGGGATACTTAAATTGACTCTTCCTCCAAGCTAACTGCATGAAAGGTAAAATATTGTTTCTATTCCTGCAGTGGCATACTATTCTGGACATATTACTGCAGATTTCCATATTTCTCTTTAAAGAAAATGC
The DNA here is from genome assembly GCA_013398075.1 of Notiomystis cincta. NCBI lineage: Eukaryota > Metazoa > Chordata > Aves > Passeriformes > Notiomystidae > Notiomystis > Notiomystis cincta. The sequence continues at coordinate 4,325 of VZRX01002057.1, forward strand.
TTACATTCACTTTGTGACAGAACTACTTTTCAGCTTAACAGCACTTTTTGTGGCATTAGATTTTTAAAGCATTTTATCAGCTTTTTTTTTTTTCTCTTAATTAGACTATGCCCCAAAAATGCCCAGTAAGAAAAGTGGGTTTCTTACACTGTAGTTACATGGATATTCATTGAAGTTATGTATGGAAGACTATGTCAGCTGTTCCTGTGCTGTCCCCATGGTGTTGAGAGCCAACTGATTTGAGTTGGCTGCACATAAACTAGATTAGGACATGAAAATAGTCTCTCTTTCCTCTGCCATTTTAAATTTATGTCTGCTTTTGTTTTCTGCCCTGATTCCCCACATTGATACCTGTATGGACAAAAGTAAGGAGACTCAAACCAAATTATAATATAAAAATATTTTTAAATATTTATTTTTCCTTCCAAATCAGCTGTGGTGGTGAACGTGTCCATGTGTTTATTTGTTTCATGTTGTCTGGTCAGCACCTTTAAAAATGAGCATTTGTTTTCCAGTCACCTTTACAAATGGTGAATCTTGCAACATCATTAAGCCATGGAATAGAAACTCCGGATATTTTTTCCACTCCAAAAAACTTTCTGGTACTAAGGATACAGGAACTTATAATGTGTTTATGTTGTTATTATTTATTTGTACTATTTTATTGTCCAGGAACCTTGTAATCATGGGACCAGCTTTTATTGCAGTAGGATTTTCACATGCAGACTGAAAGATGAGCATTTCTGTAAAGAACTCTCAGCTGAAATAGTTGGCTCAGGCACTCTGAGCTGTATCACTGAGTTATCAGGGCTGGGTTTTAGCTCCAAATGCAAGCACTTTTTGGGTTAAGAATGGGGATCAGGTGCCTCTTCCTGTTCATGAAAATCCAATTAATTTCATCAGTGGATCCTGAAGCTCTCTTAAAACAGGTACCTACAAATGGGCCACTGAGCCACTGTCAAGGCTCCCTGAGCTGAGTGAGTATTTTCTGGCCACCTGTGAGACAGAAAAACACATCAAAATCTTTGAGATTTAAACAAAAATGCCATGCCTCTGCCTTGCAATACCTCTGGCCTATTATTGAGGCTTGCCTTATGCTACATAACCTGGTGGTGTAAAACGGGCCTGAGAGGAAGACCAGTACAAGCTGTACCTGTTATGGTCTTGGCTGGCAGTGATTTAATTAGTATAGACTTGTCTGTGGGGTGTGAGCTCAAGCACAGCTTTTCTTAAGTAATTCAGGAAATAAATGATCTCCTCTGAAACTCACAGTGTCCTTAATGTCCTTTTTGTAATGCAAGTTAGTACTGCAAAAGGTAAGAAAAGTATGTGGGCCCCAGCTGCAAAGCTCAGATTGAATTCAAACTTTGCCAGTGCTGTTTGGAATTGGAAGATATTGCTCAGAGCTATTGTCAGTAAGACCTATATCTTTAAGAAAAATAAATTAAAAAAAGTCTTCACCTGTGAAGATTATTAATAGTGCTGAAACAAAAGACATTAAAGGAGGTTTTTTAGTTGTTTTTTCTCATTTGCTGCACTGACTCAGTAAACCAAATCCAAGCAAACACATGGGGAAATAAATCTTCCTCTGCAGACAAGAGAGATCATGTCCACGGCTTACACTAAGTAATTAAATTAAACAAACACTGCCTTTCACTGGAAGCAGGAAACTCTCCTAGAGAGACTACTGTGTACCAAGTCAACTTTATTCAGTACTTTTAAAGAGCTGAAAAGACAGTGCAGAGAATTTTGAATGCTGACAGAACTTTTATTTTAAATTTAATATTGGTGCTTCAGTTCCAGTGCCAGCTGATGAAATGACTGGAGACTGGATCTGTGTATGAATTATGGCACTGTCACTGATGCTGACTATAGGACATAGATTGTAGACAAGTGCTCAGATCTGTTGGCTCTTCAGGCTTTTGATTTTTGGTGTCATCAGCAGCAGCTTTTTTTATGTGTCCTCTTACCTTTGTATTGATTTGTAAGGCAGGATTTAAGCAGAGCGAGAAACATGGTGCATTACGGCATTTCAGAAGAAATCTCAGTAATAATTTCCATTTTAAATTGGATATAATGAACAATTTCTTCACTGGAAGGGTAGCCAAGCACTGGATCAGGCAGCCCAGGGAAGTGGCAGAATCACTGTCCCTGGAGCTATTTAAAAGAAGTGGTGCTTAGAGATGTGGTTTGGTGGTGGCTGTGGCAGCCCTGGGTTGACGGTTGGACTTGAGGATCTTAGAGGCCTTTTCCAACCATAATGATTCTCTAATTGTATAATTCCAGTTCACAGTAGTAGTGGCTGGGGTGAGAAATGAAAAGCAGATTTGAGGAGCTGATCCTGGATTCCACTCAGATGCAGTGTAGGAGAAGTGGAACATTGGAATAGCAAAGGACATAGTGAGATGCAATGGTTGCTCCACAAAATTGGCTGCAACAGCTTCATTTCTGATGGGAAAGGAGTGTAAATAAAGGGAAGACAGCACAAGGCAACAGGAAGGGTATGTGGGGTCTTTCTGAGAGGTGAAATCATGAGAGGTGAAATCATTCTCCTTTGAAGTGGAGACAAGAAGAGAGAGTGGAAGGGAAAAGGCTCTCAGCTCCTCAGTTACTCATTTTGCTCTCATTGTAGCAGCAGACAAAATGGTCCTGCATGTCCTTTCTTCTTGTTCATAAACCTGGCACACTGCATTAACAGCCCAGACCACAATCTCTTTTAATATGGGGTAAGGGCTTGGCTAAACCTTTGTCAAAGTGTAAGAGAATCCAGACAACGGTATTGAATAATACACAGAAAATATGTCTGTGCAGGCTTTGCCTTCTGATATCTGGGAAAGCCATCAGACTTCATGTTTCCTTGTGGAATGCCATTTGTTCACCTCCCTCTAAGACTTAGTCATCCCTTCTTTCATGGAAAAGAGATTTAGTCCAAGCAGCCTACTGATGGAGTCACAGACAAAGGTTTCTGTTCCTTCTCAGAGCTTCCTTAGGGACTGCACAACCTAAATCTTAATTTCTGCCTTTCCCAGCCCATCTTTGAGCAAGGTACACACTGGAAGAGGAGAACATCCTTTAGTGATTCTGGAGGAATCCAATCTGGAGAACAGACACAGCTGTTTCTCCAGTATGAACAGTGTCAGATTTCTTTCCTGAGCACTGTCACTGCATTACATTGTCTAAGGAATGGGGCTGGATGAAACACAAGCCTGAAAAAATCCATCCCTCACAATGTTTTTAAAGATATCCCATCCCAAAACACATACATCTCTACACACTGTTTGGATTTTAGATTTTAATGAACATTTGAAATATTTTTGTTTCAAAACAACGGTTTGAAAATATTCTGGTCTAAATATTTTAATTTTAAAATCCATATTCTGCATTTGTTTTCCAAAGTGAGTTTGTATTGATCTGTTTTAAAATCAAGTTTTCATGTATCAGTTTTTGCTTCAACACATACAAAGCACAAATCAGAGTGTTTGCCAGCCAGAAAAAAAATACACCCTGTGATTATTTTCTTCTGGTTCAGAGTTTTAAAAAGACAACACTGTGGTCTGGATTTGGGATATGGACTCTCATGTGTATAATTCATCAAATTAAAATGAAAAAGGTGGTTGTATCAATCAGGTGCTTTAATCTGGATTCACTTAAAAATGGAAGCAAAGAAAACAGATGGTGTGAGATTTTGGGATAAACATTGCACACAGTCCTGCTGCTGTAGTTTTATGGTGCTGGGTATTTTAAAACATAAATAGATTCTGTCAGTTTGGTGAATTCTAATATTTAAAAAGAGTATTACTTGCTCTGAGCAGCACTCAGGAGAAGGGCTACAATAAGATATTGAAACACAAGTGAAACAGAGCTTTTCTGCACAGTAGTAAAAGGGAAGTCTCTATAAAGGATATTTATGATGCATTTCTGCCATTTTATTTCACTTTGACCCATCACTTGCTGTATCCCAGGCTGCAGAAAGCAGGAAGCCCAGCAGGACAGTTGATGTACTGGTGTGTGCAGTCAGCTGGAGCAGGCTGCCAGCACCCTGTGCATCTCCAAGGGATATTGCTGGCCATTCCATAAAACTGTCCTTTCTGTGTCCATCTCAGAGAAGATTTTATCAGAAGAGCTTCCCATTAGTGGGTGTGGCATTTGTTGGTTCAACCCTTGGTGAGGACATCTGTAAACCAGTTTGGGCATCACTTCCTGGGTAATTGTCTCTTGGAGAGCACTGAAATGCAATTATTAGTGGCAGTTTAGGAAAAGGATCAGTGGGATTCCATTTCAGGACTTAGGGTTGCATAAGGTTGCTCTAGAATTTGGAAAGTTTAGGAGAATAATTAGAAATTGTCTTGGATAGTGAGAATACCAAGAGTTACTGGGAGAAAGAGTTGGGATGAGGAGGATGTAAAACTTCCCATTTTAGGGATTACACTGGTTGCTGACAGATGCTGGAGTAAGACTTTGCTTCTGGATCAGATTGACCCCTGCCAATCTGTCACTGTGTGAGGTAACTCACATCATACTGGGATTGCTTGGCCCTTGCTGGGTCCTGACTTGGGCTCTTCATCTCCTGATAGAAGTTCTGTGTTGTAGGGCCATGAAGGGTGTGTGTTTCATGGTGGAAGATGGTTCACTTACCATCAAAGAGAGACCAAAATTAAATTATTAGGAAGGAACTGATGGAATTGTCAAGGAAAACCTGCTAAGGTAAATTTACACATAGTCCAATCTGAATCAATTTGTCTTTTTTCTGAAGTTTTACCTTCTTTCCCAGTACTCCTCCCATTCTTCATGGAAAACCCTTCTTGGAGCCCACACCTTCTGCAGGGCCTCTCAGCAATGCTTTGTAGGGGTGGAGTAGGGCCAAGCAGAATTTCCATGTCCTTGGTGTCTGAGTTTGCCCCATCCAGCTGTCAGCACACAGTTGTGTCTGTGTGTGGCATTTTCTCTTGTGCTGGCCTTATTTGGGCTGTTGAGTCTTTTCCTTGAATGATGAAGCCTTTTTAAGTGAAGGGTGGACTTGACTGAGTGTCTCCTGATGGGTTCAGAATCTTTAACTGCAGGATCCAACTGCAGGACTCCCCAGGAATTAAATCATCAGCTTCAGTGCATCTGCAGGCTCATCTGTCTGGGGATGTTTCAGCTGTGCTCACATTTGAGGCACTCTACAAGTGAGAGTGCTGTTGACAGGATAACTCCATGTCTCTTCTGAGTTGCAGTGAAAGCAGTCCATGGGAGGTGAAGGACTCTGAGGGATCTTTTTCTGGTCTCTTTGCCCCATCTATTGGTGAGAGACTCTCTTAGCTCCTGGAGGGATTTTGTGTGTGTATTGTATGAGATCACTTATCTGCCATCTCTGCCAAACCACGCCACAAATAGCTCCTTGTCCTCATTTTTAACATCATTTTTTTCTCATTACCTACATTTTTCATTAAAAAGAAATGCTAATATTGGTCCATGACCTGTAATATCTTCATATTGAATGATCACAGGGAAAATGCTATCTGGCCATTTTCTGTCTTGTATCAGTTGCTCAGTTTCAAATCTTTACAGAAGTTTTGGGTGGGGTGGTTTGTTGTTTTTTAAACAGAGTCACACCAGAACTCTCCTTATGCTGAAAACTAAAAATTAATAAGATTGTCATATTAGAAAGACAGAAAGAGGCAGTAAGGTTAAAATTTCAATTCAGTCATGTATCCGTTTCTCACACTGTTTGCTCAGCTCCTGATCCACAAAATACATGGACAGGTTTTATTTGGAGCATAGGAGAAATCCTGTCTTGTCTACAGGGGAAGCTGGCAGTAATAAATACCTTTGTATCTCAAGAAATATACTAAGATTTCTCAAGGCTAGAAACAAATTTCTTGTAGGAAGCTAAATTTAACAATTTGCTTGATGCATAAAAATAAATCTCTCTTTAAATCAGGTGGCTGTTGAGAGAATATTCCTCCTAAGAGAAAAAGCTGTTGCAAGGAGATGAGTAAGAATGCTAAGATATTTCCAACTGAATGTGTTCATCAAACTATGAGTTTGTGAGAATCTTTAATTACTACCAGGTTGATGTCAAGCAATAAAATTGGTGGCACATTTTGTTTTAAAATACATTAGTCAGTGCAGCATTTCTCCATACTCTTGGATTCATAGTTTTACTTCCACTCTCCCAAAAAAAGCAAGCTCAAACCACAAGTTTGTTCCATCCATTAGTTGTTTTCAGCCATCTTTTTGCAGAGGTAAATAATTCACTTTGAAACAACATGAATCAAGGTTAAATTACAGTGGACACTCCAAGGAATCCCACTTTGTGTTGTAGGTGACCACTGATGGCCTTCAGCTCCTCCTCTTGTGGAGGAGTGGAGGATGGAGCTCCCCTTGTAGCAATGGCAGCAGTGCCTTAAGCAGCAGGTCCTGTTCGACCTGTGTTCATGGCCCCTTGGCTTGGCATCTTCACTTTTTGGGCAGAGTTAAGCAGATAAAGCTCAGTGGTTTTTCCTGTTCCCTATCACACAGGAAAGGACCTGAGGCTTTCAGCCACTACCAGAGAATTTGATAAACTGGCTTTGCTTCCTCTCTTGCAGGGACCTCCAGGGCCCCCAGGCACTGCTGGACCCCTGGGACCACCTGGGCCACCGGTAAGAAGTTTTATATCAAGGAGAAGAAAGAAACAGCTGGGGAAAATTTTAGGTCATGGCTTTCAGAGGGAACAGAGTTAGGGCCTCTGGCAATGTGTGTTTTCTCTTGTATTTTCTCACTGCAAAGCCACAGCTGGTCCCAGAGCACAGCTCCTCCCTGCTGAGCCTTGGAACCACATTGGTGCTTCCTGGGGATAATTCAGTGTTTCCAGGGCTCCCCATGGCAGTGACCTGACTGCAGTGGAAGGGAAACTGGACTTCAATTGAAAGCAGCAATCTCCAGTGAGATTCCTGCAAAGAACAGAAATACTGATATATTTTTTCTCTGACTTCATTTCTCAGGGACTGCCAGGAGAGATTGGAGTTTCTGGTAAAACTGGACCACCTGGACCAGCTGTAAGTGTTGAGGAACTCTTTCCCTCCCCTCAAAGCTCTTCATTACTTCAGATAGTTTAATTCTCAAGTCTGCTTAATTTCCCACATCTTGTCTGCAAGGTTTTAACATAGGCTCCAGTACAGTCACTTTTAATCCAGAAATTAATCTCAGACACCTTTTGTGAATAAGAATTTTACCAACTGCAGCCCCACTATTCCTACAGAATTGCATCATGATATTTTCTTTGTATGATACCTTTCAAAATTCCTTTCTCATTTGACACAATATTGTTTTTCCAAACCTGAAATTTCCTGAATCAGACCAAATAACTCATGATTAAAATCTCAGATTTAGCAGAGTGCAGCAGTTTCTGTTGGGTCTTAAGTCATAAAGGCTGAATTATTAAACACTAAGTGCAGAATTGCCACCTCCAGCCTGCAGTGTTTGGGGATTGACTGACACTTGGAAAAAGGGAAGAAAACTTTTCCTCACCTTTTTAAATACAGTAAAGGAATTAATTTTAATTCTTATCTTGCTGTACCATTCTGTCACTATGTGTTACATAATTTAATTTTAGGAGTCTCTCCACTGTATGAGAAAATATTTAAAAGGAGAAATAGATGTAATGAAAAATCTTCATAGCTACAGATAATAGAGACTTAGAGAGAATAAGCTAAAATGTTAGTAAGATACATAAAAAATTATTTAAAGAACCACAGTACATAAAAGCTCTAGACTGGAGTTTCTCTGTAGCAATGCTGACATCCAGTGGTCATTCACTAAAACTGGGATACTGGAAGAAAGGGCAGAGCAAATATGAACAGTGTGAGAATGTTTGTGTATTTTGAGTCACACTAGGAAAAGAAATTAAAACAAAATGCATGAGGTGGTTCTTCTTTTCTTAAACTTATGTGGGTGGCAGGAGGGATGAACTGGGCACACTTATGCTGAGTTTGCTGGTAACAATTTAAAGAATTGGCACTTATAGCTTGTGTTTTCCTCTTGTTTAGGGGCTGCCTGGCAAAGATGGACTCAATGGGCTTCCAGGGCTTCCAGGTCAAAAGGCAAGTGACACCACAGACATTGGGATTAAGCTGCTTGCCTGGGGAGATCATTGGGGTCAGCAAGCAAGGGAAGCAGGAAAAACACAGCTGGACATTGCAAACAATAATTCAGGAAATCCAGTGACTCTGGCAAGTCAAGGCATGTATCCAAGGCACAAAGAAGAAGAGCAAAGATGTGTAGCATGCTCCAAAGATGTTCCTTTCTTTCCTCCCTGAAGGGCTGGAAAGAAGAGATGCTATCTACCTGAGCCTTCTCTAGGTCTTTGTGGCAGAAAGTTGGCTCTTTATTATTTCCTACTTCTTATGCCCCAATTGAAAGCTTCTGCAGATTATGGCTTGGGAAGGGGAGTTGTCTCCTCCATTGTCTCAGCACTGGGAGAAGGGAGATAGGAAATTTAGAGATGGGAGACACTTGACTTCTCATCCCCTGAAAATAAGAGTCAAAGAAATGTACCATGTTTTGACTACAAAGGCCAAGCTAGATTTTGGGGATTGTGAAGCTATATTAAAGTAAACAGCTCTTAACCATCTATTGCCTTGGATTGCATTGGCAGAAGTATTCTTGCTTCTAATACTTGAGCCTAGGTCTAACAGAGTCCCCAGCTCCCATTTATTGATGAATAAATGTGAGGAATTTAGAGCCCATAACATATTTCTGATGTTAAATAAACTTTGGATTTTATCTACACATCCATGTAGTACTTACTGCACTTCCCAGCTCTGTAGCCACTGCAGCCTCTGCTGTCCATGCTGACACCACTCACACTGGAAGATCAATTTTAAAGTATTTACACTATGGACCCAGTGAACAAGGCCCCAGTCCCAAAATTTTATGGTGTTTTTTTTTTTTTTTAAACACTTTCTAACTTTCTAACCTCATACACTTTGAAGAGCTGAGTGGAGCTGTTGTTTTTCACATAATTCACTATGGACATCTTTAATGTAAGAGTGATTGTGTTATTCCAGAAATTCTCCAGTAGGATGCTGCAGGTGTGATTGCAAGTGGCACTGGGATGGAAAAACATTCCAGGAAGCACATTCTCATATGGCTCCATTTACACCCTCAAGCTGCTCCTGAGGCGCTGAGTTAAAATATTCCTCACCATTGACTGCAAATGTGCTGCACAAACACCAGAGGAGTTTATGTATTGACCTCTTGTGTTCCCTGCAGGGAGAACGAGGGGAAAAGGGTGAGGAAGGCTTTCCTGGGAAAGCTGGCCCTAAGGTAAGGGATTTCATTTCATAGTCTGCTGTATTCACTGAGTCAACCAAGGTGTGATTTTGGAAGGTCTTATATTGAAGTCAGGAGAATTAGATTCCTCTGATATTGGAGACAAAAGAGGATGAGCAGATGAGGCTCACTGACTTTTATGGTGTTCCCAAATACCAACCCTTGTTTGACACTCTTCTCTCAAGCCTAAATGTGCAGGGAGATATAACCTGGACCTTGGGTGGGCTCCCTGCAGTCTGCATTCCCAAGCCATCAAAAAGGCAATTTCAGAGCCTTGTGGTAGAACAACATGGACCAGTAGGGACCACATTTTGGTAATGGGAAAGTGTTCTTACCAAAGGCTGAGGTCCTTACAGTGTTACAGATTTCCTTTTGTTTTTTCAGGGTGAACCAGGGAGCCGTGGCCAACCTGGTGAGCAGGTGAGCAGGAAAAACAGTCCTAACAGCAAACCCTACCTGGCAAAGCAATACCAAGTAACCACACAAAATAACAAAGCCATTTGCCAATGATAAGATCTGTGTGTGTCATTCTCATTTGTAATTGAAGATGCAGCAGATGTGTGGATGAGACTTGTGGTTTAACTGAGTAATGCAAAAATTCATGACTAACACATATTTTCCAAAATATGCAAAATCCAGCTTTTCATTGTACCCTGGAAAATTCAGTCATCTTGTTCCTGGCAGATAGGAAAGAAAAAGAAGGTAGAGTAGCTGAAATGCTTATGTTCCTTCACACCTCATGTTAAGATAGGGTGCTGCTTCTGGAAGATGAGGACCTTATTTGTAACTATGTAATGCAAGGGGCAATGCAGTCATTTCTGAGATGTGAATTCTTGCCAGGAAATACTCCCAGGTGGCAGTTACACAATTACCTTCGTGTTTCTATGTTGGGATTTGGGTTTCAGCACTGGAGTGCTGAGCTCAGTGAAGAACAGGGGCAATGTTCTGCAATTTCCTAAAGCACACAGCTGTCCAGAGCCCAGTCAGGACCAGTAATGACAGATGATGACATTGTTATCTGCATGTCAGCTTCTCAACTGAGCTATGGAATTCTGTAGAAAGAGACCTCTGTGTAAGACAGAGTCAGATATTTTTAGTATATCTCTTAAGATTCTGGGTACAGAATCTATGCCAGCTGTGGAAGAGTCTTAGAGCCACAGTATTCTCTTACTCCTTCTAGTCTCAGTCCAGTCTTCTGCTGTAAAGATGAAACAGGAGGATGGTCATGGCCTCTGCTCCCATGAATAAATATGTGCAATAAACCAGAACCAGCTGGGCTTGGAGGGAGTAAGGGAAGAAGCTGTCCATGAAGAGTCTCAAGTAGCAGCTTTCCTCAAGCTGCAGCAGTCTCTCCGTGACCATTACATTTTAGGAATTGCTGACCAGTTTTCCTGTTTGCCAGTGTTGTGATCAGACTCCCTGCTACCATCTACTCCTTTCCTATGAGGAGTGAATGAGGGAGCTGGGTTTGTTTATCCTGGAGAAAAGGGGGCTCTGGGGGGCCACATCACTCTCTACAAGTGACTGAAAGGAGATTATAGCCAGGTGGGGCTCAATCTCTTCTCTCATGCAAGAAGTGATAGAACAAGAGTAAATGGCCTCAAGTGGCACTCGGGAAGTTTCAGTTGGATATTAGGAAAAAGATCTTTACAGAAATCATTTTCAAGCATTGGCTGTTGTGTGTCCTTGAACTCATAGGAACTCACTGATGTTTTTCTTCAGAATCTTTTCAGAGGCCAAATTTACACCAAGTTTTTATCTTCCCTCCAAATTCTCCTTTATCCTCTTCAATGTTAGGCACTCTGATTGTTCCCTAAATCTCTGGAATCTCTGGGATCTCATGATCACTTCCATTCCTGAATATGTCCAAGGCCAGACTGGATGTGTTGTTGAGCAGCCTAGGGGAACCCTAGGGTCTAGGGGAAGGTGTCTCTGCCCATGGCACGGGGCTGGAACTGGAAGATCTTTAGGGTCCTTTCCAACCCAAACCATTCTATGATTCCATGGGAGCCAGGATCCCACAGTGGCTCTGAGAAAGCACCATTCTATCATTTGTCACCAAATGCCACTTTCTTTAAAATTCTCCCAACGTCACCCAGAGCTTCTTAGCCATCCTCAGTTACCACAGCATCTTGTTCCTCACCTGATTTTGTCTACAGACCCATTACACCTCTGCCATGATAATCTTCTCTTCTCTATATACTTAAGATAATCTCTTTAGAGCAGAGATTATCTTTCCTTAATAAAGTATTTGTACAAAACTTAGGGAATTTGGGTCCTTTCCATGACTGATTCCCTTCATGATATAGCACTATAAATTCAGATAGAAAAGAATTATAAATAGGAAACCACATGGTTGTTTTCCAATGACAAACTGGGTCAACTGGGAGCTAAATTTGAGAGTACTTGATATATTTAGGAGAAACCACATGACACAGAGATCATAGTTACTCCAAAAACAAGTATCATAAAGCAGAAACTCAAAGGTAATGTTCAAACAGAAATAAATCCAAATGTGCAATAGTGCACTCAGAAAATTCTAGATCTATTAATCAGGTGACATCTGTACTGTTCAGATTAATACACTGCAGTTCTTGCATTTCCAGACTACACCAGATCATTAAAGATGAAAACAAAAGTCAGATTTTTGTTTCTTTATCTGCTTTTATTTGCTCACTTGGTCTTGCTGCAGAGCAACATGAAGAAAATATGACCTAAATTCTGTGGCATCAGTTGACAGGCAAAAACTGGAGAAGTATTAATTGCTAGTTTAAGTAATGGTTTAAAAAACTAAGTAATTATCATTCTCTCTCAGCAAACTACATCTACAATCAATCCCATGAGAAAACTCAGGCAGGGTCTGGCTTACAGCATTGAGGTTTCACACACTTTGTCTTATTTTCAGGGTGAAGCAGGTTTTCCTGGTCCTAGGGGCTTACCTGGACTGAGAGGAGAAAAAGGAGACCGGGTGAGTGATTTTGAGCCACAAATTAATCTTCTTTTGTCTGTTCAGCATCAGGAGGACTTACTTTGAGTGTCCCTAGCTGATGTTGTCCCTTGGTGTGATGGCTGTGGTGAGCAGCTGAGTGGCAACCAGCAAGGTTACCAAGTACCCAAAAAGATATTCCTGCCTAGTGACTGTTCCTAATTGGCAGAGAGGTGCTAATGAACTGTCCTAAATGTGAAGAGTTGTGCCATGCTGCTTGTGAGGCAGTTGAAAGGTTGGGACTCCAGAGGTTAGATTGTGCTTCAGGACTCACTGTCAGAATCACTTGCCTGATTTAAGGACATTAAAAAATTCTTGATGACAACAAAAAAGTTACTAAGCCCCCTTGTCACTGAGCCCAGGAAAAGGCTTCAGATGGCTGAATTATTTTCTGATGGCTCAACTTCCAGCCAAGTCCTGGTCTCTACTGCTTCCCCTGGGTAGCTGCAGAACTCTGGAGGTATCTTCATACCCAGAAGTATTTGGGTCAGGGGCCTGGCAGTAAATTCAGCCATGTAAATGAGGTCTGTAATACTGATAACTGATGACATGCTTGAATGTGATCAAGGAGGATCTAAAATCAGCTGAGGTTTTTCCATGCCATTTGCTCCATTTTATGCCTTGCAGAGCACAGGATACAGAATATATTCTATTGGAAGTGTTTGAGGCCTGGTTGGATGGATCTCTGAACAGCCTGATCTAGAGGAAGTTGTCCCTGCTCATGGTGGGGGTTGAAACTAAATGATCTTTAGAGTACCTTCCAACCCAAACCAAAAATAGTTATAGGAATATTTACTCTGGGTCTTAACTGCTGTTCTGCTGCCTTTCTTTTCCAATTGGAAAAAAAATCTGGTTTTTTATAACTGCATCAGGCAGTAGAATCTTCTGCAAGCAAGTTATTTTAGGATTGGTACTTTCAGTGAACTCAATTGATACTCATTGGTTTTGAAAATATGGTAGATTTTTGAAGCCATCTTCAAAATGTTACATTTTTATTTGTTTGCTCTAGATCTTGGAAGTCAGGCAGGAGAACTGAAAGTGTAAAATATTTTAGTGAGGCTGATGCATCCAAATCAAAATGTGCATATTTCTTTCTTTCTTTTCCCTGCTTTTAGGGAGAAAAAGGAAGAGATGGTCTCCCAGCTATGAAAGGTGAAAGAGGAGAAAAGGTAAGTCAAGAAATGACCATGATTCTCCTTAGAGAAGAGAGGAGAACAGACAAAGGGGCAGAGACAAGTGACAGAGGAGGCTATCTGAGGAAGATTAGAAAATTTGAAAGACTTTTAGCTGAACTTTACAGAGAAGCAGCAGACCTAGTTATGTTGGGATGGACACAATCATTTATTGAGCAATGAAATTTGATGAAATTAAGGACAATTTCTTTAATTCAAGGAAAATTTTCTTTATTTTATAAGTGGCTGATGTAAACAAGCCTGGAACCAAAATCTAAAAAGTTTTCTATGCCTGTCTGTGGGGGAGAGAACAATAATTTAAGGAATAGTCTGGGCTTCTGCCACCACAACATCATTAATTTTAGTGAAAGTGAGAGAAGTAGACAAAGGTAATGTCCACCAAAATTTACATTCAACCCTTGTGAACACGAAGGTGAAGAAGAAGCACTGACCTTGCAGATAGTTGTGTGTGTATAGTGAAAAACTGCCTCATTGCATTCAGCATGTGGGTTCTTCCATCAGTCCTCAGTTTATCAGAGACTTTCACCTCCTGTGGAGATGGGAATTCTTTGTGGGTGGTCCACTGACATCAATGAGGCACCTGAACCTCCTGTACCTGAGGGGTTAACAAGTGTTGTTTGTAGTTCTTGGCTTCCAAGTGTCAGGGGACAGATGTTTGTGGAGCACAGCCACAGGAAGGTCAATGCCAGTGCTCAGGAGATCCTCCAGCAGCAGAGTAGTTTTAACTCAAAATTAGGGGAGAACTGGATTTAGAAACTTAAATATTTGATGAAAAACAGTTGATTTTTTTTTCACCAGTGAAAGAAGTTCAACTAAAACATGTTTTTCAATCAGGACTTTGGGTCAACTTTAATTTAAAAAGCAAATTAAACTCCATGTCCTAAAGTGGATGGAGCAACTTTAGAAATTCATTGACCTGTGAAGTCAGGTCAATGATAGAATCATAGAGGGATAAAGACAACAGAATAAGAATCCTGTTGGGCAAAGCAAGGACAGCAAAAATTCTGTCCAGAAGTGTCACTGAGCTGGAGGGTTGGGTTACATCTCATCTGGTAATGCTGCATCTTCTAGATGATAATGCTGAGTTTTATTTGAGAATCTTTTTTATGTAATTGGTTACCTTTTTTTCCTCTCTCCAGGGTGACATGGGTTCTCCTGGACCACCAGGCTTACCTGGAACAGTAAGTAAGATTGTATTTGATGCTATAACAATATTCAAGGCTGCACTTCCTCCACATAAATATTTTCAAGTTTCTTACTTCTCTGCAGAAATGTTGGGATCTATTTACTCTGAGATTATCTCCTTTTGTGTCAGAGAAACAATATCAAGGTATTGGGTGAGGTTCTGCTTTCCTCTGCCTCTTTACCAAAACAGACCAAGAATACGTTTATTGCTTTCAAAATGTAGATGTAAAATTCCTTTGGGGAGCCTGAGTATAATTACAGTGAAGTTCACTGGTGATTAAGTCAGCACCCACTGAATGTAAATACACAAACCTCTGAGTTCCCTCTAAGAAAAGCTGAGTAAGCTTTGGACTAAGCACCATCACTGCAGCTGGAGGACTGGTGCCAGTCACAGATCCTCCAAGACATGGCAGGTATCCTCTCATCAGCTCTGCTCACCACAGCTGGGTACAGCTGCTACATTCACAGATTATGGAGAAAATTTGAATCAAGGTCTGTTGGTGAAAATCAAGTGCCTGAAGACCTTGATGCAGCAATGGAGAAGGTGTTGAATTTTTTCCCTGCCATTGAGTGGGTCTCAGTCTATGCCAGAGCTCTTCATGGTGCTTTGTGTAGAAAGACTCCACATGTATCAGACAAGAATGACCCAGTTACAACTCCAGGGATGAATCTGGGAGTAAAGGCAGAGAATGCAGCTCACCAACAAAATACAACACAGCTGGACATGCAGATGTGCCTCACTGCTCCAGCTTCTTGTGTTTGTAGGGAGAAATAATTTCTATTTTTCATGGTTTAGGAATGGTATTCCCCAATTTAGCAGCCCTGACCCCCCAAGACTCCAGAACCACCCTCTGGTCACTCTCTTCCCCTTGCCCCCTCTTCCACCCATGGGTGGCCAGAGAGGAGAAGTGGAGGCACAAAGGGCAAAGATTGTGGGCTGAGATAGGAACAATTTATGAAAACAACAATAAGATAAGAAAACAAACAATAACAGCAATATTAACACAAAAGTGAACAAAAGAGGGAGTGTGGAGCTTGACCTGACTGCAGCCATGCCACCCAAACTGCTCCCTCCAGTCAGGACCTGTGTTATCCCACTGTGCTTGCTCCACCACCCTTCTTCTTGGAATTGAGAGAGAGCCCCTTTCTTCCACCCCTGGCAGTGGCATAAGGTGGTATTGAATAAGACAATGTCTTGGCCATGCTCCCTCCCACTGATCTAGGCTGGAACCAGGACACTGTTTCAGCTGTTAAAAGTAGGTAATTCTTTTGATATGTCTTCATGTCATCAAGGACTATGTTTTGCATCAAAATTTTATCAGCTTTGAGAAAAAATACTGTCTCTTTCTACAAAACTTTACCATTCCTTTTTGTGGCTACTCCTTCAGAATGACTGTGTATTCCTGTTGAGATTTCATGTACATGGTACAAAGCAGAGGGAGAACACACTAAGCTCAAGCATGGTATTAGGAAATTTAATAATACAGAAGATGTCTCTAAGTGGAAAAGTGAGCTGGAGATTGCTAGCAGTAAAATTGCTATAAAGTTTAAAGATTGATTGTTTTTTCATCATGGTAGGACACACAGGATAGTCTTGACTTTAAGTTCATATTTCAAATATTCTGGGAGATGTAAAATATTTATGGGCTTCTTTCCAAACACCTGATATTACAATGGGTTGTTTTTTTATAAACATGATGTATGGAATATGCAATCTGTAGTAACAGGAGAATATGTAAACTACTGCATTTTAAGGAAAATAGTCTATCCTGTTTTTAACACTCTGATTTCTGTTCCAGACAGCCTTCTTCACCCCACACCCCAGGATTCCTGTAAGTAACATCTCTAATAAATATGGCCTCTGCCTTACCTCCTCTTGTATTTGATAGACACAGAGCTCTTAGTGTTTTCTGTGCAAGGAACTCAGATTGAGTCTGGTTCTGGGCATCCTCATCACTGTAACCAGCTATGATGAGAAGTCCAAAGATGTGCTGGTAAGATCAGCATTCATTCCAGCTGTGGCTGGGACAGAGCTGTGTGCTATCCCAGCCTCTTAATCCGAGTTTAAAATGAAGATTTAGTTCTCAATTGCAGCACCTGAAGGGAAATAAATGACATAACATGATCTGTGAGTAAGTTTGTTATGGATCAGGAGGTTTCATGGATGGCAGAGATGGGCTGTTGGAGTGCCATTAGAAAGAAAGCATATGCCAGGTTCTTCAGAGGCTGAGGAAGGAAATAAGGATGTGAAGTAGTACTGGGAAAAGAGACAAGATTTCTTTGGCTTGCTTTCCCCCTTTGCTCAAAGTTTATGCTTATGTATATATATATGTATGCACACTCTAAGGAAACATGCAGAACAATGACATCTTACATGGTCTTTGTAGTGCTACAGTCGCAGAAGGAGTTCTTTCTTTTGCTTTGAGTACATTGCTCTTGTATATGAGCTGCAAGACAGTAGAAAATAAAAGACTTGAAGAGTGTCAGCTGTTCTGTTTGCTGGGATTTCTCCATGTGCAAGACGACTGTGGAGACACCTGCCACAGCTCAGCTCTGTGCATAGCACTGTGAGGGAGGAGAAGGGAAGGGAAGAACAGTTACCTCTGATTTACAGGTGT
Source organism: Notiomystis cincta (assembly GCA_013398075.1). Taxonomy (NCBI): domain Eukaryota; kingdom Metazoa; phylum Chordata; class Aves; order Passeriformes; family Notiomystidae; genus Notiomystis; species Notiomystis cincta. The sequence continues at coordinate 21,604 of VZRX01002057.1, forward strand.
ACAAATTAAAGTGTCAGAAAGGGGTTATAAGCCTTAGGAGTGTCATAGGTAATGTTACAGAGGTGTCAGGGCCAGCAGGGTGCTGACAATTGTCATGCACTCTCCAAAAACCAATCCTTGCCACTGCTTCCCATTCAGAGTGTGTTGTATAGTACCAGGGAGCTATTTCAGACATATTTAGGCTAGTCAGTTAGGATCATGAAATATTCTTGGAGATGGGGTGAGAGAACCACAGTGGTGGTCAGGTATAATGGCTGCAAAGAGGCAAAAGCAGTGGAAAAGAGGAGGCTCCTCACTTTGTCTGCTGTCTCCCACTGTGGCTGGGCACAGCTGAACCCCACTTCACTTGCTTTCCTTTAAGTGGCACAGGAATTACTGAGGCATAATTGAGACTCTGCTGAGAGCAGCTCATGGAAGCTCTAAGTCCTCCTCTGGGCCAGGCTGGTGGCAGCTGGCAGCTGTCACTTTGCCATTTCAGTGCCCTGAGGTGTAGGTAGGAAGTGGGTGGCAGTGGATTAAGAGCAGCTGCCAGTGGGCAGCACTAGCAGGCAGTGTTAACAGCCTTGGCAGGACTCAGGGATTTGGCAAACTTGAAAGGATCACAGGCAGATTTGCTGGTGGGCTGTGTTAACAAAAGCCTGTTGTGTGCTGGGCTGCAGCAATGGCCAGCAGGTGGAGGGAGGTGCTCTGGTGAGACCCTCCTGGAGTGCTGCATCCAGCTCTGGAGCCCCCAAAACAAGGACAGCTTGGACCCCTTGGAGCAAATCCAGAGGAGGCCACAAAGGTGATCAGAGGGCTGGAGCACCTCTGTCGTGAAGAGTCCTCCCGGCTGCAGTCCGAAGGCACAAAAAAAAACCTTCCAGCAGGCGATGGGGAATACAAGATCATCCCACGACAACCTCTCTGGTGAGGAAAGGCTGAGAATTAGGGCCTGGAAAAGAGAATCTCCAGGGAGACTTTATAGCACCTTTCAGTATCTAAAGTAGCTACAAAAGAGCTGCAGAGGATCTTTTAACATGGGCATGTAGTGA
>VZRX01002059.1:785-18274 GCA_013398075.1 Notiomystis cincta
TTCATAAATACAAATGCATTTTTACCATAAAAAAGAGACAAAATTTTGAAAAATCATCCTGGTTGCTCAGTTTGCACTATAGCCAGAACAAAAGGCAGTTGTCTCACCTCTCCTGAAAAAATGTCAGGGAAAGCAATGCTTTGCTTGGGGAGGAGAAAGCAAGCATATTTCCTAATGTTTATAATGAATCCACTGACTTAGTAGGAGGAATGAAGCTAAGGAAATAAAGGCTCTGACTGTTCCTTTCTACATGTGGGACAGAGAGAGAATGACCCATGGGGAGGTTTCTGAAAGAAAATCCACAGTTCTGTGTACAGAGTTAATCCATTATGGGTGCATGCTGCAACCCTCTAGCATTTCTAATTCAATAACCCCTAGGGACAGAAGCTACCCAAGCACTGGCTGGAAATGCCCACTTCTTGTCATACAGGCATCAGTGTCTTGAACCTCAAGCACTGACTTAGGCATTTAGTAAACTGTGAAACTCCTTGCCTGGACCAAGAACTTGGACACAGGCCTGTGCAAAACACAACATAGTCATTCTCTGCCTTTAGCATCATGTCAGCAAAGAGCTTGATTATTTTGGCAAAGGATACTACAACTGTCTTCTGAGCATTTATTTTTTCTTCAATTCCTTTCCTTTTTTGAATTAGTAGGCTGTACATGGAACTTTTATAACCAAACATTATTTTATTTGAAAATATCACTAAATTAATTTCATTTCCCCATAGAAGTAATGGGCTTCAAACAAATTTGCAATTCAACTTTCTAAATATTATGAGAAAATTAATTTTTATACTCCTAAAAGAAATAGAGAAACATCTTGTCAAACTTACTATGGTGAAAAAAAATTAAATTGGACAGTTTTCATGATATATTTCTAACTAATTCCCAGAAAATGTCATGCTTCATCTAAACTGACATTATTTTGGACTTTGATTTTGTAAGAAAATCTTTCTCAATGTTTCTTATTCACTCTTTGGAAAATGCTTTGGCATTTCAACATATTTAAGAAAGCTGGAAAAATAAGTTCTTTCCCCCAAACACTCATTAAAAAACATTATCCTTTCAAATTCCAAGTGGTCTTATATGCAAATCAATGAGATTTCCATTTCTGACATTATGCAATGAATGTCTTAAATTCACTTTCGTCTCCATCACTCATTTTTCTGCATCACTGTGTTCTGACCACCACTCTTGACAGAGGACTTCAACCTCTTCCACACTTTACCCTGTCAAATACACCATAAACCAGGCCTAGGACATACTTAGTTTACTAATAGGGGAGAAAGTAGCCATTGGCAAGTGGCAGAAATGAGGTCTCTTTCAAGGCTTACTAGTTTTGACCATCTTGGTGTTCTTCTTTTAGGTCTTGGACATGATGCACAGTCTTAGTTTAAGGCCAGGCACCTAGAAGCAGTTCTTGAAATATGGGAAATGAAAGCATTACCCCACAAGAAAAGAACATGTCCAGATAGATCCAAACAGAAGATCACCAAGAAATACTTCAATTAAACTGCCCCAGAAACCCTGGGACTGGAAAACAAGAAGTCTATGTTTTCAGGGTGTGACATAGTAATTAAAATCTCCAACAGGACACATAGCTATATGTCTATATTTACCCTATGTAAATGTAGCTACCTTGCTTTGCATTCAGGATCAACAGGAAGATCACAGAATAACAGAATGTTGTGAGCTGGACATCAAGTTAAGTCTAACTTCTAGGTGAATGGCCCATACAGGGATTGGGAGCATAAACTTTTCTTAGCACCATGCTCTGACCTGCTGAGCTAATCTCAGAGCCAAGGTAGTGGGCTGTATGTTAGCACACTGTTCTCTGTTTAGAAATGAACGTAGCATATTAAATTTAGCAGGGGAAAAGAAAAAAGAGAGAATATAACTGGTTCCTATATGGATATTGTGTAATAAATTGTGCAGAATAAAATCTTTGGGTCAGGTAAAGATACTGCTTGGGCAAAAAACCTGAAAGAGCAGCTCTGATTATCACAAGATTATAGAATCATTAAGGTTGGGAAAGACCTCCAAGATCATTGAGGCCAACATTTGGCTGATCACCTTGTCAACTAAACTGTAGCACTAAATGCTACGTCCAATCATTTCTTGAACACTTCCAGGGATGGTGAATCCACCACCTCCTTAGGCAGCCTTTTCCAATGTTTAACCGACATTTCAGAGAAGAAATTCTTCCTGATGTCCTACCTGAACCTCACCTGCTGCAACTTGAGGCCATTTTCTCTTGTCCTGTTGACAGTGTTGAAAGTTAGAATTATTTGTAGCCCTTCCATTGTGGAGCAGCCTATGGCCAAGGAGTATGGTGAACAAACCTATCTGGTGTTGACTGAATTTGTTAAACTTCTGAACAAATTTATGTAATGAACACTGGTGATAACAGGAGTTGTTGTTAGAGTTTCCAGGAGGATTTCTTTTGTCCTCCTTTTCTGTGATTTGACACATTTTTAATTAACAGACACACACTTGTTAGGTATAACAAATGCCTGTATCAAGGCTGTTCCTGCAACAGAGCTCCCCAATCATCATAAATCACAGAGCAATGCTGTTTCCTTCCTGATCCTGGGACACAAGGCCTGCCTGGCTGCTTTGAAGTGATCCACCAAAAGCTGATGTTACAAGAAGTCGAGACAAGATAAGCAAATATTGTTTTTTCATATGGTAAGTTCACTGGCTACCGCTTACGTGGCTTTACAAAAGTTCCCGACTCCAGACCAAGAGCCACAAACCACTTCCCACCTACCCACAGCTCCCAGACTGCCACAGACAGATGTTTGTAGGTGGGAGAGGCCATCTGGGAGTGCCCATCTTGTGGATGACACGTTCTGGAAATGTGGTAAAGATGTCATTGCTGCCGTGCATGGGCTGCTGTTCCACAGAAATTGCCTGCTGGAACTATCCAGTAAGAATGGTTCCAATATGGGTTTGCCTTTGAAATTTATGCAGACAATGAGAAGAGAGTTTCTACAGTAGTTGGAAGGAACAATAAAATGAGGAGTTTATTATAGGAATTCAGAGTGCTCCTACCTCCTCATTGCATCTTGCAGCACAAAGAATTATTTTTTAATTTCCTTTTCCTTTTTATCCCACAACTGACCTTTTCCTCTGGCTATTTCAGCCTTCTGCAAAGCTGACATCTGCAACTTTCTCCAGGACTGGCACAACTCATGAAATCAACTAGTATTTACTCCTGGACTAGGTTCTAAGGTGGAGTGTTGAAATGATACTCTTGAAACAAATTGAAATCACAGTGGGAATAAATTGACTACTTTACATTGCCAACTTCAGGGAAATACTAGAAATACATAACAGAAATCCTGAGATTCTGGACTGGGTCAAAACTCCATTCTCTCCATTCAGAGTGTAAATGATTTTGGTAATTTCATTTCAAATGTCACTCAATTTTTAACATTCCCTTTATTATTTTTTCCTTTTAAAACATCTCACATCCCCTTTATGAATCATGCCTAAAGGGGAAAAAAAATCTATACCAGCCACTCTTTATGCTATTTCCCCAGATGGAGCTTAGCTGTTCTCCAAACACTCCAACATATTCTTGCTTTAGGTAATATAACTCAGACTGGCTGAAATCTTGTATTTTTGCCAGTGAACCTAAGATGTGTGATTTTGCTTGTGGGAAGATTTGAAATGCTAACATGAGATGGTGAGATTTAGTAACCTCCAGCTGAGAAGTCAGAATAAGTTGCTGGAGGGCTTCTCCTCTACTCACTTCTGGTAATGATTCCCTGATTGCAATAGTTTCTTTTCAGATTTGTTTCTCCTGTCTTTCTGTAAGCAATTCTCCTTGATTCCTGGGTGAATATCTTTTCCTCTATTAAATCTCTCCTAAATATTAACTTATCCATATAAGCTTAACAGTATGAAAAGGAAGCAATTAAAACCATGAATTTAGACTCTGTATGCAAAATCTGCTGGTTTTCAGATTGTGTAATTTCAAGAAGACAGACTCTCTACAGATGGTATATGTAGTGAATACATTAACAGCACTTTAAACATTTATCTTTCATGATAAAACAAACTCAGCTCCCAAACTCTTCCACAGGATACCTTATGGATTACGCACAGCTCCTAACTTTGCTCATTAAGAACACCTCATTATCAAACACGGCCAACTTTCTTTACTCCACTACCTGATGGGCATTTTTACCAAGAGACAACACTTTCCAAGCCCACAGTATTTAGACAGAATGGTCTACTGTCTCTAGTTAATCACTGCTGTAGACTTCTCTTTTCTATATCTATAATCAATGCTAAATTTGTCATCTAGTCTGTCATACACGAACATCTAGGTTGGAGAAAAATTCTGCAATAAAAATTGAACAGCATTACCCTTTATCCTTTAATCCTCTTTTCTATTAAGAATGAGAACATCACCCTTGTATTGTGAACACAAAATAATGAACAGAGTAGAATCATCAGTCTATGGCTTTATGGTGGAATAAGCTTGAAAAAAAATAAAATAGAGAAAATCCTGATTTTTAAACTCTCTGCCTCAGTCCCTGTCTCCAAAGAAGAGGAAAATAACACAGCCATATTTCAAGTCTGGATTAGGGAATGACTGTAGAGATGAAAAGTTCTAACACTGGATAGTGAACCAAGGATCTATAACATATTGCTAGACTTTCTGTAACACACAAGAATTTAAGTACTTATTACGATTGTTTTTGCTGCAACTCAACCAACTTTCAGCTATTACTTATCAAAAGTAACCATGCAGTTATTGTTCTGAATATCACTACAGCAAAACAGTCTGTTAGCCTAACACAGGACTCTATAAGACTGTCTCTTTCTAAAGAACTCTTACCCAGTTGAAAAGTTCACCTTACCATATCAGTTATTTTTGTTTAGAATATATTAACTTTTTGTTCCTAATGGAAGCCAGTTAGAAAAATGAGGGTGAGAGGTTAAACATACATCTGGTCTCCCTATTTAACATAGAGGTTTATCTTTTGCATGTTGCTGATGATAATTTAGAAGGGAGGGGGGAACAGAGGAAAAGCACATTTGTATATTTTTCTGTTATGAAAACGGCAGCCTCCATTTTTCATTTGACATATGAAATAGCTCTGCCATAAAAGCCTGTGCTTTTCAGCTTTGTGTTTAATTGTTGGAGCCAAGAAAAGGAGGTGAAGAAACAAGACAGATTTTACTTGGGCTGTGTAGGACATAGGAGGCTATAGCAAGCATGGCTCTCATTACGCTTAAGTGAATTAGTCTGTTTCCTTTAAAAAAAGGAGGGGGGTAAAAAAGGAGAGATTAACAAGCCACCAAGGACCTGCTGTAAGACTTTGACACTTTTAGTGGCTTGTGACAAATGACTTGTGAGTATTAGCTCTCCTTCAGAATCAGAAAACAAATCTACCATTTGGACAAGGAATGCAAAAAAAAAAAAAGCAAAAAAAAAGCAACAGCAACAAACTCTGCTGTAAGGTCATGCTGACTAGGACTCATTACCAATGGAAAAAGAGAACTGAAGAACAGATAACTTCTTTAACTGACTAAATTCTGAAGTTGTTATTGGATGTCTAGAACTCTCTAACATTTGCCAGTCTTTTCTAGGTAAAGAATATGTTACTGTCCTTCTGAAGGTATTCATGTGTTCAAATATTGCAACAATGGCACATATTTCTACTTATTCTCAGGAGGTGTTTTGGGCCTAGGATCAGCTTAGAGGCTCTCCTCTGGACTCAGTCCAAGAGCTAAATATCTTTCTTGTGCTGGGGCAAAATATAAATGTACTCTTCATTCAGGCCTCTATGGAAACTTCATCTTATGTGCTACATTAATTGCATTGTCCTGCAATCTACCCCTGCATTGTCAGGGTATCTGTAAAGGGAGTTTTGCATGTAGAACTTATATAGCTTAGTGCACAAAACACAGCTATAAGAGTTTTTATACATGTATATATTTATAACTGACTCTCTGGAGAGCAGAAACATTCTGAAACCTCCATAAAAACAATATTTAGTTGGAAACCCAACATTAAGAGTACTAGAAATGCCAAACTGACTTAAACACCAAAATTATGTTCTCTTCCCCATTATGGGTTTAATGACATCTCATCTATAACTTCTTGCATTAAGTACAAGATAATTGAAAGAATTAATGTTTTTTATCTACTGTTTTTTCAGCTAATCATTAGATCCTTTTTGAGTCTGCATTGCTGTGTGAGCACATGTATGCATATATACCTCACATCTGTGACTCCTGTTAAAAGATTTTGAACTGTGATTAAGATTTGAAGGTCCGTGGATTAGAGGCCTGACTCCACTTCCTCCAGTGGCAATTTTTTTATAGCATTATTGAACTTACTAGTTCAGACAGCACTAAGGTTTCTTCAGGAATATAAGCACNGAAAAATTAATATAGATATTTTACAAGAGTGGTTGTCTCTAAATACTCATCTTTGCAAAATGTTTCCTGTTTCATAAGCAGAATCAGCTGTAAGCAGAGTCCACAAATGCATGTGTGGCAGAACTAAAGGAATAAAGCAAGCATGGTGAATTTTGAGCAAATCTGGATAATGCTTTGAGGAATTATTTGGTGTGTGGTCTGAGGCAAGAAGCCACAGAGAGGCGGAAGTTAATCTTATGTACTCCCCAGCTGCAGATATGTCTTTTTGAGAGCTGACTGCAGCAGGAGAAACTGAAGAAATGACCAAGAGACCAGATTAATTCCACATGAGCCAAGTGTCAGCCTCATTATAAGTGTTTTCACTAAAGTTGAAAAGACTTTAACTTGGATGGCTGTCATTTCAAAGCAAAGTTGTGACATGTAGAAGTAATTGTAATAAATTAAACTGAAAGAATAATGTCTGTGCCACTAAAGGGGAAGTGTCAATAATTTAAAAATGGTAGAAAATAAATAAAACCCAAACAAATAATTCCATTAGGTTAACTCTAATAGATTGACGACATTTCAGGGAAATTAAGGCGCTTCGAAAAATACATAATACATGAATACAATAAATATTAGGAGGATATAATGATCAAATTTCTTTTACTGATAGGCCTGACAGGAAAAAGCGTGAAATAGCAATTATATTTTAACTGTTCAATCACGGAAATTCTATAGATCCTTGAGCTGAAACACCTGAATGTTCCTAAGTCCAAAGCAAAAGAAATCTTAACATTGCTTGTGATTGTAATGTTCATGCAGCAGAACTCCAGAGCTCAATTTGACAGGACAGATGCAATATGTGCTATTTGGTTAGGAGTTATTTTGACATTAATTTTTGTTTTATGCTATGCAAAAAATCTGTTGGGTAATCTTGACAGAATGCTTGCAAGAGGGGTTATACTGTAATTTTTTTTTTGAAACTTAAGAGTTTTTCCTGTTGAAAGACAAAAACACCTTAGTCTGACATAATTAAGAAATAGCTTATTCTTTCCTGCTATACAGGAAGACAAAACTTCCCTTACTATTCCTTATATCCAAACCTTTCCGTGAAGAGGATGACTACCCTCTGAGTGTTTGGGTTTTTTCCTGGTCACCTCATCATGGTGTTACTGGTGTGTTTCACAAATAATTGCCTTTCATAATACCCTTGCTTGTGTAGAAGGTATTGCTAACTTCATTTTATAAGCAGCAAAGAGCCAAGGAGAAACTAGACTCAAATATACTCAGAAATTTTGAGGTACAATGGATAACAAACATACAAGACCTACTATTTCCTAATACTTTATGGAATTCCTTATATTCAAAGTTTAATTCCTGCAGACTGTCCTTGTGCCAAATTGTCCAGTCTTCTACTGTCTCCTTTTAAGCAGATTCCTCCTCTGTGCTACTTGATGATCACCATGAGGACCATGAGGAATTCTGAGGATTGCCTCAGCTTCCTTTATTCCCTCAGTATCTTCACAGCATGTGGTGAAGGACAATCATTCCCACAATCCTACATCATTACTCCAGGCTGTCTGTTTCAGTCTTGTTTGGAAACAAAAATCCACCATGGCCATTAAGAGTCTTTCTGAAGCTCAAACACCCTGCGATCTCTTCCATAAAGAAAGCTGGTGTTGGACCTTTTCTTTCCCAGCCAAACCCAACTCAGTAGCTGCTCTATGAGGTATTTCATTCAGATGAAAAGTATTTTCTCATCCAAAGCACTATACCAAGGTATTTTATACACTGCATTTACTGACAGTGATCTTTTTGTCTTCCATAGAGTGTCCTTAAAATGTTTTCAGTATGTCAGTGTGTTCAGTCTTTTAGTTCCCTAATACACAAGAGTCAACAACTTTGAAGCAATCAGCAGTCACTCACTGTTCTTGACTGGTTTAGGTCATATGAGAAAAGGAAGTACCAGGGAATAACTAAGTTAGAGTTGCTATGTAGTTTAAATGCCATGGCATGTACAGGCTGGGTTCCAATTGCCACTCCTCAGGTTATTCAGACACAGAAAGCTGTGAATGAAATGGTCCATAAATGGTCACCTGGAGCATAGATTTCTTTTTAACCTTGTCACCCTTTCCCTGTCCTGCAGTGTTGCCTGATCCCCCTTTCCTTGTCCTGCAGTATTTCCCACTGTGTGTTGGCAGCATGGAACGTCATCATTCCCAGGGTGGACAGAATCACCAGTCTGCATGATCTCCTTCCATCATTCTTGGCCCAGGAGGGGCTGCCAACAAAGCAAAATCCAAGAAAAGCAGCAAAACTGCTTATATTGAATCTACCTTTAAGTGTCAGAAAGGGCATAACTTGTACCTCCCAGTACGTACCTTACTGAATTTTATACTAGCTGCTTAAGTGGTATAAACACCTCATTGGACTAAGAAATGAGTCATTGCTCATGAGTGCTCATGGGTGTTTGGAAGCAAGAGGTCATGCTGCTTTATGAATAAAAGCTGTCAGACATGACATTAAATTTCACTGTTCATAAGAACTGGACCTGCTCATGTCCTTTCATCAGCATCTTCACCTCTAAGAAGCTAAGAAGCTTCACCTCTAACAATCATCTTTTCTTTTATGCTACTCACTTTCTAAGCTATTTCTGTCAGAACCATGTGTGGTGAAAATTTAAAGAGCTTGCAGTGGTTTGTACATCAGAATGCCTGGTGAAACTAGGTTTGTAATTTCCTGTCCAGTTCACCCAAGGTGGTGCCTTAACTGAGCCCTTCAGCCAAAGTATGAACTGTTGACCCAGATACTTGTAAGGGTAGCTCCAAAACTACACCTGTGTCTTGTGTGGGAGGTTATCTTTCAGCATCTGAAGGGACAGAGTAACCAGGCCTAGACACCGAAGCAGGCTCACAGAAAGCAGCCCCATCCTGTGTGATGAGGTTAGCTCTGGACTCTTCTTCTGCTTCTTTTCATGCTACCATTAATTTTGCAGTTACAGATACGCAGTGAGCACAGAGTTCCCGTGTTGCAGTTATTAGCACCAGTGTTTTGACAGGGGAAAGGTGTCCTGTCATCAGAATGTGAACCACATGCACCACTCTGCTTCCTCTGAGACAGGGCAGAGGGGCAGAGTCATGAGCCCAGGTTACAGTTCAGGGGAAGGTTTTCATTAGCTTGTCTCCAAGGAAACGTGCCACAGGTACTAAGATAATTCATGTGGATAAGAGAGGTACTTCCAGAGCAACATCCAGATTGCCCTGTGCAAGATCAGAAGTTGGACAAAATAGTTGTTGTGAGACCCTTCCAGCTTAGGATATTATACAGTTCTATGGCTTTATGACAAGGTTTATACTTTTGGTGTTTACATTCAGGAAAAACCATAGAGAAAAAATAAGTATCTGGGAAATATAAATGAGAAAAAACTTTGTTCTGTTGAAGTTAAAAGACCACTTCAGAGAACATTGGAAGCTTTAGCATCTCCTAAAATGTAATAAAAAATTATGAAAAGAAGACACTAAACATGCAGTATTATAAAATGTTAATTATGTTAAGGCAGTCATCTCCTATTCCATTCTAGAGCACACACTCTCCCTTGCTCACTGTAGCAACAAACTTGTAACTATGTAGCTGCTTCAAATCTTAATAAGCTTGCAAAATATGACATATTTGATAACACTAAACATACCAGCAACCAAAACACCCCATTCCACCCTATTCTGTGCTCCAAAAATCAAACCACTTGGAATTCTGTGGTACCTTGAATGTCCTTCATGTATATGTTTCTCTTAACAAATATAGTGCATGTATTAGCATACTGAGAAATTTAAGAAAAAACAACCAAACAAAACCTCAACATTTTTTCCTTTAATACAAAGCTTGTAGCTCTTTCCATTAGTTTAATATTTTCAATGGCCAATTCACCCACCCTTCTGCTTGCAAGTAGTCCATACTGAATTTGATATTGGGAATAAAGCAGGTTATTAATCCTCTAGAAGAGGATAAAAAGAAGAAAAAAATCCTAGAGCAGGTACCAAATAGTATCTAGTATCTACAGAATAGGATCAGAGAAGACAAAACTGGCAGTTGAAAGTTTGTACCCTAACATCAAGCACACACTTTTATACAAATTCAAAAGGCACCTTAATGTCTTCATAGTTTCAGCCTGTGAGCAAACAGATGTTACAGGGAGATCAGACAGGATAATTCAACATCACTGGCAGTTCACAGCTGCCAAAAGGGGCAAGCCATGCTCCCCCCTCCCCACTTCTCTCCCACTCATGACACATGCTGCCCCTATTTCTTTCTTGTCATCCTTTCTAGTACTGATCTGGTACTTGTCACACGTCCCACCCACTTCCTCTAATGCGGGCACAATATCATTGATTTATACCCAGTCTCCACTTAGCACTGTGCCTTAATTCCAATTAAATAACATCCTGAATGATTCCAAAATGTTTCAGCATTCCCTCCCCAACTCCCACACATGCTGACTACAGCTGCACAGCTGTGTGTCAGGAACCTAAAAGAAAACTTACATTTCATTTATTTCAATGTTTGAACCTCTAATATCAGTGGCAGAAGAAAGAAGAGCAATGAGACTCCTCACAATTTTCCCCCCTAAATCCCCTCATTTTCAATTCTGCTCCCCACATAGGAAGGTAAGTCAGGAACTGCAAAAAACAACTAAACTTATTGTCCTTCACATGTGTTTTCCACCATAAAAGGAGTAAGCATCATATTGCTTTCCTAAATCAAGGTTTATGAAAGATCTGATCTTTATTTTTATATAACATTCACAATCGTTCATGTTCCTACTATCTGTAACCTTTTCCTCTCTAGCACAACACCAAAAATTATGGAAGAGGGGAAAGAGAAAAGGAATAAAACTATTTGGTGTAGTTTCAACATTTCCTTTTTTCTTGAAAGTAAGCTTCGATGTGTGTGAAAATTCCTCTTTAACTGTAGAAGATATACACTACTGACAGATTATTTAGAGGTAAATGTGAAAGGGGACAGGCTAATAATTCTTTAGGCTAACTATAAAATAGGGGAATGCTTTACAGCTGACATTGTGAGTATATCAACCCAGTAATTGGATGCACGTGTTAGTAGCAGTAAAAAGGCACTGTCCAGTTGTCCACCTTACATGGGAATCTACTTTGAGCGTATTCTTTGATTTACTGCTGCAATTAGAACTGAATGTTCAAAGAAAGAACACAAGTGACCTAATTTAAAAACAGTGCCTTTAAAGCCACTATTTAGTATGAGACTTAGCTTACTCGTAACCATTTCTTTCCCCTGCAACTTCCATTTGTTGCACTGTACTCATGAAGCACCAAAATCAATTTTAATAATCTGCACAACTAATGAATTCAGTTTTAATATCCATTCGGTGATTAAAGATTTAGCCACTTCCTCCTGACTCCTACCCTTGAAGATTTTAATTCTCTTCATAAACACAGAGAGCTTTCCCAGGCTGACTTTTCAAAACTTCATGAAACACTGTTTCCTGTCTCCTTTTTACTATGTTGTAACCAACAGAGATGTTTTACAACAAATTGGCACAAGGACCAGAAGCAATTAGAGGAGCTAGGGAAGGATCCTTCTAGTTAACAGAGCTAACATTGCAAGCATCAATGACTACCTTTCCCTGTTAAAGCATCTGAGCAGTGGAAGGATGCAAGACAGCAAAATATCACAAAAAATAAACTGACAAAGCAAAAGAAAGCAAGATTGTTTGACAGGTACACATGGTTAGACTAGTGGCAGTAATACACCGACCAACTGAGAAACAAACTTGTGTTGAGATTAACTAAACCTGTCCTCAATTTCTGGTCTGGTAGTTTGGTATTCACAGCCCAAAGAGAGCAAGGGTTACTTTTCCATGCAGCCTCATCAAGCTGACACTGATTGGCAATGCTGATAAATAAAACATTTGTGCTGTTCCAAGTGACAAAGAGGTCATTGGACGATAAACCCCAGAATATTAGGATAAAGTAGTTCAGTGATGTATACAACTGCCCGCAGAAGTAGCAAATGTTTAAATGAGGAAACTGAAATTTCAACCTGGTGTTACTTCAGGAGAAAAGAGACTGTAACAACTTGATTCAGAAAGCTCTCCACAAAATAGAAAACAATGTTTTGTAATGGCATGTCAATGTCAAGAAGGGAGCATATAAAAAAATCCCAAAGTATCAAGTAATCAAGTAATCAAGAGATCAAGTAATTTGTCTGCTTTTTTGATGCTATTAGCCCAAATACTAAGCCTAAATCTAGAAATACAACATTATTTACATATATGTCTTTTTCCTATTTAGAATCTTCCTCGTGGAGTTACATTACTTTCTCAGAGAAAAAGTCAGCAATCCACATCACAAGTTGTTGTTCTATGTTCACACAGGTAGCTGCGATTTTTAACTTAAGACACAGGTTAACAAGATTTGCACATAGAAAGCTTTTTCTTTTTTTTAAAATGAAAGGCTCTCTGCAATAGATGAAAACTCCCCTATTGCAGGATCTGATCTGACTCTCATTTGAAGTGAAAAGGCCCCTATTCACACACACAGTTCAAAGACATCTGAAAGTCATCTTAAAATGCCTTATTTCAAAACAGAGGATCTTATCCTATGAGTGAATGCATCCAAGATGTTTCAGAAGTGTAAGCACATTCTATAGTGCTCACTCAGCTAATGCCATCTTCAAGGGAAGTTTTGACCGAGCCACTACCTGTGAATCCTCCCATTAAAACAGAAACATGGCATCTATAAACCTGTATGTCCCTTGTTTTCTTCCTTCTGGGGTTTTAGGAACAAACTTCCAGTTGCTCCTAACTCTTTCAATTTTTTTTTTCCCAAGTGGCTATAAGTTAGATTTATGAAGACAAAAAGACTTCTTACAACTGTGTATTTTGAAAAGATTTATGACAGGGCTACAGTATCAGCATGGAGGTCCACAAGGCAGGAATGCAGTAAGGGTAACAGGAGAGTGTCATGTAGACATTAAATAGTACAATTCTTTCCACATTCATAAATCCTTAGTGCCTACGGTTTTATACAGCTGGTTATAAATTATATAACTGGGTTCCACAGACAAAACCAAAAACAAACAAAAAAACCCCCCAAAACACACACACACACACACACACACACAAAAACCCCAAACAAACAAAGAAAAAACTGAAAGTGAGAAATCATGTCCTTAAGAACATATACATTTCAGAGTAAGGAGCCTATGTTTCAAGTTACTACACTCATTATTATTTCCTATTTTAAGTATTTTGATTGGTAAAGCCATTAAACAGAACTCTTTGGAGAGTAAACCAGCAAAACACTAATCAGTCTTCGGAAAAACAGAGAAATGTTCTCACATTTATTTACAAATACATATGATAAGGAGTCAATAATGCCAAAGAGTTAGTTTACAAAATGTTCAGTAGCAAAAGAATGTATTTTACCAATTATTCTAATCTGCTTAAAGCTTCATAATTGATGTTAAGGTACCTATGGCAGTATATTGTTTTCCTGCACCTGAGGTATGATGCAAAAAATTAAGTATACTTAATCAAAACACATTGATTGTAAGTTTTCTGCATTTAACTGAATCTACAATACAAATATCTATTTATATGTCATGTATAGATGCACACAATTAAAATGCTCATTAGTAATGTTCAGTGCTTCTAGTAGTTGAGTGGTTGTTTATGGTCTTTTGGGCTAAAGAATGAGGCTCAAAACTTTCCTGCTTTCACTCACTATGTTGTTAATCCCACGCTAACTAAAGCAAAAACAAGGACTATCAGGGACTTTAAGAGTTCCTAAAGCTTAGTATAAAAGATAATTGAATACTTAGAAGAAAAGCCCGGAATAGGTTAGCTTGTGGGAAGTGGCTAATTATTTCTTGCTAGCTCCCCTGACCTACACTTCTATTCTGCAACACAGTGCCTCTTTCTTGAAATAGTCTACTTGGGTTGGTCAGAAGGCAAATTAATAGAATATCTACTGGTGCAAGCCGTTTTGGCTTTGCTCGAACTAAATTGGCTTAGACAGTGGAGGATGCAGCCCCCTGTCCACCTCCTTTGAGCAGAGGTGACACCAGGCAGTGGCTGTGCCGCCATCTACTGTAGGTTTTGCATAGCACTGCTTGGTCCAAAGCCCGCAGGAATCCCTCCAGCAACTCTTCCCACTCATCTCCAGGCTCAGTGACACAGACTGCACTCCCTCAACATCTACCTAAGTAAGAGCCTGACCCTGCAATCTTTGCTCAGGCAGAACTGCCTCCACAGACTGCAGTCTAACGAAGTATTGTGTATTTTGTTATTGTTCTTCAACTAATAAGATCTGTCCTGTGAATATGAAGTTTGTGTGCTTCATAATACTGTGAACAGTTGCCTGAGAAGTCAACTGAAAATTGTATAGCACTCAGACATACATTGACGTTTTCTTGACCTAGCTTATCATATATTGTGTAGCTTTAATGCATGCCTACTGTTAAACTCAGAGAGTTTCACTGTCTTACTCAAAAGAGCTGCCCCTGTGAGAGTAAAGTCAGAATCTGCAAACATTCAGTTCCCTCTTAATATATGGCTTAAGCTTCTCTTGGTGATCCCACAGCTCAAGCTATAGTGAAAGTTTTGTTACTGCTCTTTGGAGGATTTTTGGATTTTTTGTCCCTCATCTAGTATGTAAACCTCCAGAAAACACTACAACTCTCTTTATTATATTTGTGCTTGTAAAAGGCTCTGTCAAGAACAGGGGCAAGGGACTTCACAGCTGTGATGCTGCAGAACAAGGTAGTAGCTGTATTTTGAGGATCAGCTTCCAGATGTAAGGAACAATAAAACAAAGTGCCCTACATCTGCCTAGTGACAGACACCTCCAGCTATGCCAAGTGCTGCAAGTTCTGACAGAACAGTCAGGAACCACCTGGAACTCTAAAGGTAGAGAAAGGATGTATTCCAAGCAGTCAAGTTGGAATACAGCTGCCAGAGTAAACCTCAATTTAGTGCACTCTACAGTATTTATAGAGAAAATCTATGAAAGCTGCTTGAGCTGTTTAAAGGCTGGAGACTAAAGTCTCTTTTCTGAATGTTTATTCTGAGTTCTCCAACTGTTCTTCTTACTTGACAGTGCCTAATTGGCAATGAGCCATGAAAGCTGTTGTCTAATTACACAACATATCACAATCTTACAGACTTACTGATAAGGCTTTACTGCAGCATAAATGGATTTTAAACATTAGCATATGAGAAAATTAGCCTCCAAATTAGAATATTTTAGTCTTGTGTGTCAATAGTCACTGTTATTTGTTTAGGAAAACATGGGTTTGGAGGGAGAAACTAATTTTAGAGATTAAATAGCCTGTAATGTTAAACAGGCTACAATTTGGTGGCCTGTCTGGCTAACTCTATGCATGGCAGAAATCTATTCACATGTAATTACTTATTTCAGACCATATGAAAGATACTGTATCTTTGCATGGAATCAGTCCAGCTGGGGATTACAGCAGTATTACAATAGCACTGCTACACATGATGCTGTGAAAAACATGGATTTAGTGAATTCACTTGCAACATTTTGCTACGCTAGTCTTGAATAAAGGCACAATAAATATATTTTTAAATGGCCTCAGACTACCTTTTACAGAAAACACAATGACTATTAATCAACAACATAGAACTCTGACTTCTGTCAACTGGATGGTAATTGTTTTGGACTGAAGGATGTACCCTAGGTCTGCCTTTGTGATGTAAGCACAGTAGGGAAGCTACGTTTTTAAGATGAGGGCAGTTCTTTCTTCACTGCACATAATCTTCAGCGATAGGATACAATTATGTGTAATAAAGGCATGGGTTTGCTTTTATATGAAACAAATGACATCCTCCTCTCTTTCAGCAGATACTCTGCAGATGTGACAGTAACCATGACATCACTGAGAAGGCCAGTTGTGTCTCTGATGCACTGGCTGGAAAACCAGGACACACCATGCACTCCCTCTCCCATAGCTGTGGGGGGGTGCTCCTGCATGTAGGCTGAAAAGGTAGGAAGATGTATATGTGCATTTCAGTGTATTCTGCCTCTTCTTGGCAAGCTTTGGGAAGAGTTCAAGCATGTGGATAAGTTTACTCACTGAGCAATGCTGCTGGCTAAGTGGGACTGCTCAGACGTGGAGTTACTTCTTTGAGTGCACTGCTGTCACAGTGGGCACCTTACAGCCCTTTTTGGCAGCAGCGTGCTACACAGAACGGTTTGGTGTTCTCAGACATGCCCACAAAGGGGTATTTCAGAATCCCATTTCAGGGGTGCTGTTCTCCTCCAAATCCAACAGTAATCTAAGAAACACAGTTCTAGGACCTCATTCCACACAAATTCATCAAAGTTAAGCCTCCCTCACAGCTCTGTTTTTTAAGAATTTGCCTTTCTATGAAATACAGAAAGGGAAGGGGTAAAATTCAGTGCTTTGACATCTAAAGCACTAACAAACATTAGAGTGCAAGATAAAGCATGAAGTTGCAAGGTGGAGCAAGTGAA
The DNA here is from genome assembly GCA_013398075.1 of Notiomystis cincta. NCBI lineage: Eukaryota > Metazoa > Chordata > Aves > Passeriformes > Notiomystidae > Notiomystis > Notiomystis cincta. The sequence continues at coordinate 17,702 of VZRX01002059.1, forward strand.
GCAGCGATATATGATACTCCAGCCCTTTTCTCACTGTTTGTAAGGTTATATTTTGGGTAGTTACTAGAAATACAGCTGAATTAACATCAGTGTCTATCATACAGCATGGCAACCTGCTGAAGTACTCCATATTTTACATATTAGCTAACAAGGGATCAACTTAATTCCGTTTCACTTGTTTTAATTTTACAGCAGATTTATTCCCAGGTTTATCTGGATTTATGTAAAACAACACAAGAACCAAAAGGGGGTTCTTTAGCAGTGAAGAAAGCTGAGAGTTCACTCAAGTTGCATAACAGAACTTACTTTCTCAGCATATTCCTATAGTGGGACATAGTCACTTTAGACTTGCAAGAGAAAGCAATATACTGTGATTTAGTACAGCTCAATTTAAGACTGCAGAGGCAGGAAAACCAAGCAAAGGGTTCATTTCTAGCATTAACAGCCAAAACTACATTACCAGAAGCATGCTATTACTAAGCATCTAATTAGTTCTAGAGAAAAGCTCCAAACTTCAGCTATGGAGATTGCCATATGACTTCTGCTCTGAAATAATTTATTAAAAAAAAAAAA
>VZRX01002060.1:0-15676 GCA_013398075.1 Notiomystis cincta
CTGTCTCTCAAACTGTGACAACTACCAACATGAAAATGAGACTCTTCAGAAAGTGTTAAACTTGTCTATAAATTCAGAAAAGATTATATTGGTCATCTAATAATGATTTTAGGAAAAATTCCCCCTCAGGGTTTAAAAATGGCCACATAGGGAAGTCCCAGTGATTCGCTACCTTCATAAAGAAGGATGTGCAAACTTTCATAAAGAAGGATCTGCAATGTATTTTGAATTTAAATTTGCCTAATGACACCTTCCAACTGCTTTGTCTGGGAGCCTGAAGATCCCCGTGGCACTGAATTTCTGTTCCCATGCAGATTCTTGCTGACTACGATGTAGCTGGCATTGAACTTCCTCTTTCCCCAAGTCTCTCACTCCAGAGCATATTTTCCAATCCCTTAATCACATTTTATGTCCTTTCCCTAGGCTTTCTGATTTATCAACACTCTTTCTGAACTATGGGTAGCCAAACTGCAGCTTCCCTATAGCTGCTACCATAGGGAATTATGTCCCATGGGATAATATGACCTGACTACACCACACTTTCCTGGATTGCACACAAATCCACACTGAGTATCTGGGAATTCCACTGGGAATTCAGGCAGGTTCAGGCAAAAACTAATCTGACAAAGTCATAAGTATAGTAAAACAGTGAAAGACATTGCCCAGGGAAGCTGGGGATGCCCCATCCCTGGAAGTGTTCAAGGTCAGTTTGGTTGGGGCATTAAGCAACCAGTTGTAGTGGAAGGAGTCTCTGCCCATGGCAGGGGGTAGAGATTAGAAGACCTTTAAAAAAGGTCACTTACCACCCAAACCATTTTATGATTCTATGGCAGTCCTACATCACAGCTGTGTCAGCACAGTTACATCCAGCAGCTATAACATCACGTGCATGATCTACATTTAAAAACAGAAAGCCAGTAAGAACCAGTAGAATGTGGTCAGGACAACTGAGCTAGGATTGGCTGAACCCCCTCTGAGGTCACAATCTCATGGTTTGTGAGCAACAAGTTTGAAAAGAATGTCTATGGTCAAGCAGCTCTCGGTGGCCTTGCACTGCAGCAGGACAGAGCAGCTCATGGGGTGGATTGAACATCTCCCCACCCCTGAGGAGCGCAGTGCCATTGAGTGTCCAGGAGTCTCTGCGTGCTGATCAGCCCTGGTGGGAGAGAGATAACCAGGCATCTTCCAAACAACCCCAGCTTTCCTCTGAGATGGTAGATTACTACGAGGTCCTTGGACTCCAAAATAATGCCTCACAGGATGATATTAAGAAATCCTACCACAAACTGGCACTAAAATGGCATCCTGATAAGAATCCCAGAAACAAGGAGGAAGCTGAGAAGAAATTCAAAGAAATTGTTGAAGCATATGAGACTCTGTCTGACCCTCAGAAGCGATCACTCTATGACAAGTCGGTTGAGGAGGACAGAGTCCGCAGAGAAAGAGCTGCAGCGGGTTATTACAACTTCTTCGATTCCCATCATGGATTTCCCTATCAAGAAGATGTCTTTGGAGGGATGTATCCATTTACATATATTTTCTTTAACCCTTTTGACATCACAATCAGTGGTGAAAACTGGCAGAGCACAAATGGAAGAGGAGGAAGATCCAGGGAGCCGTTTGTGCAATGGAATTCATTCTCTCCCAGTGGGCACTCCCCCTCCTTCTTTGCTGAAAACACAGCTGGGCCATATGGTGTCAGAACAGTGATAACTACTACTGAAGTGATCAATGGTAAGACCATCACCACCCGGAAAATCATTGAGGATGGGCAGGAGACAAAAGAAGTGGAAGAAGATGGCCAGCTGAAGTCTGTAATAATCAATGGGAGAGACTACCTGAATTCTTAATGTCACCAGCACAAGCATTAACTGCAAGCTATGGGATGTGCTCTCAAAGCTCAGTTGATGAGATCTACTACAAGCAGTATCAATAAATGCTGAGTTCATAACGCAACTGATGCAGACTTCTCAATGGTTGGGAACAAAATATTTCTCAGGTAAAGATATGGTTATGCTAGACTAAAGAGTGTGACTCCACAAAGCCTGAATGAGGTGATAGATAGTGATTGCTCAGTAAATATATATCACAGAAACATATGAAAGCAACCTTGCTGGTTTGCCAAAGGGATGAAGTTGATTAATACAGTAATGGGAGACAAGCTGGTTTGTGGACACGTAAGAGAGCCCTATAAAAAGCTTATAGGTTCCCTTCCCACTCCTTGAGGTGCCAGTGCTAATGTCTACCAGCTGGATGAATAAAGCCTTGTGTGACTCTCATACACGACCCTGACACTAAGTGAAGAACATACTTCCTATTTTTGGTATATGAGAAGATTCATATCCATTGAAAAAGGTTTTTATACACTGGCAAGAAGGTTGGCAGGGGTCAGTGGACATGGAGAGCATAGAGGAGAGAGAATGGCAAAGGAAAGAGAGAAAAAAACAAAGGAAAGAAGAAAATGTCATTTCTCTGACTGTAAAAGAAGACTGGGCTTTCTTGAGAATGCCCTGCAAATTATGACCAGAGACCCTGATGGAAATACTGCATAGCTCAGGGGTTGAAAGTGAGCAGGGAAAAGGTGAATTTGGCTCTCAGATTGGGACAATCTATATTCCCTCTCTGTCTGGAGTCATTCAAACACGAAGAGCTAAATTCAAACCACGAGCCAACAGATACCAGAGGGCTGAGTTTAGGTCCCACTTTGTGCAAAGCTGGATGTGGGGACTTACACGGTGCTTTGCCATCCTTATTGTCTTGCTCTCAGCTGCAAGAGCCAGTTCACAATGCATTTCTTGCACAGCAGCCTGCTACTCTTGTCCTCCACTGAGCTACAGAACGTGCTCCCCATGTTTCTGCCCTCCCCTGGTCTTACATGAACTGCTGAGCCTTGTTTCTTGCTTGGCCAGATCACCTTAAGCATTTGAAATCTCAGACACCTCTTGTTTTTGGTCCCACGCTACATCCCCTTGAGTTTCCCAGCTTTCCCTGCCCCGTGATGTCTCTCTGGAGACTGGAACTACTTTTCAGGGTCATTTTCACTCTAATCCAGATTGCAGTTGCTGCCTGTGTTTGGGCAGGTCTTTGCATCTGTTTCCTCTGCTGTAAAATGGGAATAACAGACTCCTGTGCTTTGAAGGAGACTGTGAGGTAGTGTTGCTGGTAAAGGACTCTGAGCATTAACCAGTAAGTTAAATTAGCCAGAATGCTGCCACCCCTTATTCAAAGTCTTTTACTCTTGTGAAGACAATTGTAGCTTAAATCACCATGCTTAGGAACTGATGCCATGTCCAGCTTGAAAAAACAGACAAAAACTGTATTTGTTATGTTAAGGACTGTTAAGCCTCTCTCCTAGTGAGGAAGAGACAGTGCTGGGCAGCAAGTGAAGCTTAACTTCACTGCTGGGTGCATGGAGGGAGGCCAGTGACAATGGGAGCAGGGAAAACCTCTCTGCAGGGACAAACTGTGCCTCCTGCTCCTCCAGTTTGGAAGCCATCAACAGAACTGCAGGCACTGGGACTCTGAGAACTGCAAATATTTAAGGGGCTTGATACAAAAAGATTATTTTGGTCAGAGCAAACACGAGTCAGTATTTCTACCGATACTTCTCCTGTGGACACTGTATTAATGAGAGATTAATGGTTTCTTGAATTTACATTATGCTGCCACAGAGGAAGTCTAAGGTAAAAAAAACCCAGAATGAACAAAACAAACAAAAAAAATCAACAACAACAACAACAACAACAACATCAAACTACATGCTTTGGATTGGAAATTGAAAAGGTCTTTGATCAAAATGACATGTTTGGAAATCTGGACCAGAGTTGAATTCCCAGCTCCTCAACCTTTCCAGCTTCCTAGGGCTAAAACTTTGCTTCAGTCTCGTCTCTAATGGGATATTTCTTTATGCACATCAATATTGATCTGAGACAAAGATCAAGTATGCAATTCTACATACATCTTAGACCTGTCTTGCTTTGGGTCAGTAGTTCCCTCTTCTGTGTTGGTATCTAAAGAGCAAGTTAGCACCTAAGAGCAAGTTCTTCCTTTTTCCATCCCTGGGTCAGTGTGTCTATTGCTGTTTGCAGCAGCAAGGATCTCCTGTGGCAGCTCTGGCAGCTGCACATACCCAAATCTGCTGGAAGAAATACGGGAACACAGACTGGGAAGGGACCCAGCTCACTCAGAAAGTCCAGGAGGACTTGCAGATCCTCTTCCATTTCTTCCTGTGCACTGCAGACCAGAGAACACCTTGCAGCACTTTCTGTGAGCTAAATATCTGAGATTAAAAAAAAAAAAAAGACAATCATAAAAATCATAAAGGTCTGGTGGTAAGAGAGCAGGTCAGTCTGCATTAGCAAAGTCCTGCATTCCTGCAATAGCAAAAAATCTGCCAGGTGTGCCCAAACCACCCCTGGAATGGGCTGTGTCTTTGTTATAGTTAGTAACAGAGACACAACCCATTCTGTAAGTTCTGTAAGTGAACCCCAACACATCTTGCCTTGTAAGCAAACCCTTTTCTGTCCCAGGACATTGAGTCAGACTAACACTGAGCCTGCCAACAAAATAACACCTTCAAGGAGTTTTAAAAAACTTCTTCTCATGCCATTTAGCAGCTGCAGCATCAGAGGAGGCAGCACCAGATGTCCAATCAGCCACAACACAAATTTGTGAGTCCTTGCCTTGCCCAGTTCCAGTTATCTGTTCCTCTCCCAAAAATGCCTCTTCCCTCCAAAAACCTGTATTTTGGGACCTTGCCTGGTCAGTGGTGAGTCTTTCAGGTGTGTTCATGGCTGAAGGTGCTTGCATACACTTGCACATGCAGTAAATCCCCCTGTGAGGACGAGGGGTACCAGCTGCACACCCCTGTGCTCAGCTGCTGATGGAAACCAGCCCATCATCCTTCCAATCACTGCTGGGCTTGATGGGCTCATTTCCATCACCAGCTCTGCTTGAAGATGTCACACTTGGGGGCAGCTGGAAGCCTCCCTTCTGACTGCAGCTCCAGACCCAAGAGTGTGCCCTGGCTGCCTATGGCACCAGGCAGAGCAGGGAGCGAGGGTGGCTCAAGTTCTGTCACCAAGCGTGGCCAGCAGCCTGTGCTGAGAGGCTGCATCATGATTTTATTAGCAGGGCACACAACTACTTTAATGTGGGCTTAGGCTGCAAAACCAAAAACATACATAAAAGGATTTGGAATTACTTCATAAAATACTAAATCACGATATTAACCGACTGACCTTTGCTCTATGCAGACCTGCTAATTTTAGCAATTACAGCCAACAACTTGAACATATCAAGTGGGCAACTGTTTAACAATAATGACATCTGCTTGGAAAATCAAATTACGTCTAAACATCTTTAAATCCCCACTAGGGGATACCTGATTTCTTTTTGCAACTGTTAGTCCCTGTTTAATAGGATTTTAAACTCACAGCTGGCTGCACACTGTGGTGGCAGCAGCCCCTCTCCCTGGAGTGACAACAACAGGACAGACATCCCATTAAGCAGGGAGTGAGAGTCTCTCCTCGGACAGTGATGGAAGTGGTTTGGGTTTTGACAGCTTAATCTGATAGACGGGTGCATTAGCTGGATCCCTTTGCTTGCCTGTGCCCCCGCAGATATTGTTCCCCTCTGCAGCTCCCCAAGGTTACATGTGCTGGACACATCTAGGGCTGATCACCCCTGGCTGTTCTTGGGAAGGATGGTGCCTTGCTACCAAGATAGGCTTTGCAGCTTTCAGTGTTGTTTGTGGAGAAACTGACATAAGATTTCCTCCTGCAATATCCTCAGACACAATCTAGTTTCATTTTTTGTGGTGAGTTCTGTTTCTTCCCTCTCTTTTCTCCCTTCTCTCCTCCTGTATCCCCAGCTACTTAAATCCCTCCCTCTGCTTCATGAGTGAACTGTTCTTCCCTATAATGGGAACTCCTAAAAGACAACAGCTCTACAGTTGCTTTTGTAGCCATATTTCAGGTCTGTAGTTTTTTCTTGCCAAGAAAAATGGCGTTAGAAGCAAATGGGACCGATGAGGAAGGGTGAGCACAGGACCACCCAAATCTCCACTGAAGCACACCAATGCAGACCAGGACCCTCCACCAGAAAATCAAGGTTCTTATTCAAGCCCCCAGTCAGGTTGTTGCAACGCCCAGGCCTCTGCTGATCTGGGAACAGTCTCGGCTCCATGGTCCCACTCCTGATCATGCAGCACCCTGATCTGCAAGGCTGTTGTCAGATATTTGAATTGAGATTCAAGAACAGAATATTTCTGCCCCTTCTCCTCCCCCCTCTCTCTCCCTCCCCGGCCAGTCTGGCACTTCTCTGATGGAGCGTGCAGCAAAATCACAATCACATGTTTGCCGCAGTAGGAGGCCATTGGCATGGAAGGGGCTGTGATGTCACTACAAATATTTCCACCCTATCCCATTTCTCCAGAACAGTCTCCGTTTTTATGACCCCATTCTGAGATCTGCAGGAAATCAAATTGTCCTGATACTATTTTGAGCTCTGGTGTCATGGCATCAATATATAATGATGTGGTGTCAAGCCAGAGAGGCTGGAGCACTCTGTCGCAGTGCTGCAGCCGGTTTGTGTTGTGAGGCTCAGGACTGGATGGCTGCACTGAGGATCCTGTGCTTGCCCTGCTGGGACCCTTGGGATATGTGTGCTGAGCCAAGGGGGTGAGCTGAGCAGGGCAGGCCTGGCTTCTGTCCATCAGCAGCTCCTGCACCCCGTTGGAGGTTACCAAACCCTGGGGCACCACAGTACCAGGGGCAGAGCGAGCACACAGGCAAGTGGCATGTGGTTCCTGCACCCTGGCACGCTGGATGCCACCCACCCTGGGGCTGCATGCGAGGGAAAAGCACGATTGCAAGGCATTCATGAATGGCAAGGGGAGATTTGGGGAAAGACAGACACTGTCAAGGTGCCTAGGACACGAAACCAAACGACAATCTGAGCAAAATGGGGAGAAACAGCACTCAGCAGCTACAAATGCTTGTCTGAACTAGGATTGCCATCTAAACAGAATGAGCCATGGGTTAGATACCCCAGTCTATCAAACTGAGATTTAATCAGCAGTTTAGATCCCACTGTGCTCACAAAACCCTCCTCTGATGCTTCCCACCAACACACAAACCCCTGCAGATGAGCTCTCCCTTGTGCCTATGCCTCACAAGGAAGAATCAGGTCCTGTAATATCTATTCAATATCTCTTGCCAATTAAGCTTCAGTGGCTTCCCTACCTGATTCGTCTCCTGTACCCAAATCTTGTCTTCTCCACAAAGAACATAGATCAAACATGTGGCATACACAAAACACTCCTGAGCTGAGATCTCCAACAGAAGAAACAACATCTGCAGCAAAATTTTATCTATTGGACAAAGCTTATCCTGGAAGAACTTAAGAACCTGCAGAGTCCCCTGCAGCAGAACAGGAACAAGTACCAGTTTGACTAAAAATAAGGAGAGGGAGAGTCCAGAGCTCCTAGTGAGTAAGAAAATATGAACTGCTTCTCAGAAAGTGTAGTAGGAGCTTCTCTGTTATTTCTTTTAGTGTAAGGGACAGGATAATCCCATATCTTTAAAGTTTTTGCAGAAGGATACAGGTTTGAATCCTACATTAAGAGCAGCTCCTCCAGGAGAAACATTTTTATCAGGCTGTGTTATGAAAAGCTAGAGCTTCCTTGTGAAAGCAGAAAAGAGCCTAGTGACAGAATATGAGTGTCTCAAGGCTGATACAATGCATGCCAAGTGCTCGTGTGTGCTTGCTGTCCTCAGAAAGTTCCAGAAAATACCATGCTACAACCCCAGAGAGAAGGAGTTTTAACCCTTGAGGCACTTTGTTTCCGATTTTGCTTTCAAGCACATGGTGTGATGGTTGGGTTGTCCTGTGCAGAGCCAGGAACTGGACTCGATGAGCCTGGTGGGTCCCTTCCAACTCAGTGTGTTCTGTGATTCTATGATAAAACTCCATTATCTCATCTGGACCTCACCAAGACCAAAATGTGACTCTGTTTGCCTTTAGCCATAACTGCTAAACTCCCTGCATCCACAGGAGTCAGTGCTGAGACCAACAACCACTTTGTAAGCTGTGTGGGGAACATTAGTAATTGGAGATAGTGTCCAGCAGCCTTCAGCCTGAGACAACACGTAAGTTCCCATGAAATTGCTGGGTCATTAGTCACATCCTCCAGCTTTCATTTTCAAGCCTTCCTTTGTCTTTGGCTACGATTAGCACTCAATTGCATTCACCTTTGGTCACCCTACAAAAAGCAGGCAAAGAAGCCTATGGGACTTGAATACCACCCACTTGTGAAGTATTCAAGAAAGTTCTTTACTGTTTGACTTCAGTATCTGCTTTCCCATCTTCCATGGGGCTATGCCCTGTAACTCTTCCTGGCTGGCAGAACTCTGTGCCCTTCCTTCCCCAGGCTCAGACCTCCCTGGTGCTGCTACAGACAGTTCCTCACTTTCCCATGCCCTTGATCACTCAGCATCTTGGCTCAGCGATGCCATCCAGCCTTTCCAGCTCCTCCGCTTCCTCACTTTACACTGAATTCCTCTCACCTCCCTCCAATGCCTTCCAGGAGCTGCTTTCTTGCCTTTCAGGAGCTGCTTGCAAATTTTTTCCTTCCCTCTTTGGACACTGCACTCCTGTAAATAAATAGTTGCTTGAACTGCTCAGTTGAGAACCTGGCCTCTTCCCACTACCCAAGGCATGAAGAAAACCCTCAATGGTGTTTAAGCAGCTGCAGAATGAGGCCCAGCAGCATCAAGTGACTTGGCAAGGAGTGACATCAGTGTTACAGAGACACAGATTCCAGTGTGGTCAAAGTGAGGAGACCATGTGGGGTGATAACATTTTCTTAATCTAATTTTTTTTATTTTATTATTCCCTCTCTTGCGGTCCCTTCCGTTCCCGCAACGAACAGGAGTTTTTATTGCTGGGGTTAAAAAACATGAATTTGCATTACATCCTGGCTCCCTGTAATACTTCAGTCTTGTTTCTCTCTCGTCCCCTCTCCAGAACAACTGATGCTATCACAGCCTGATTTAATTTCAAAGACGGATTGTGATTTGTCAGTCGGGGAAAAAAAAAAAGCCAAGTTAATCAAAAGTCACCATCTGCTGCGTTGCCATGGGGATATTCCTCCCCAATAAATGTGCTCTTTGCCAAAATCACAGATAACAGCACTATAAAGGGTGGGAGGTGGAGGGAGGGAATCAAAGAAAGAAGTTCTGACACTAGGGGGGAAAAAACGAAAGAGAGAAACAAGGGCGAAACAAGGGGCAGAGAAGAAGTGGGAGAGGAAGGAGCATGGACTGCTGAGGAAAAATGACAGATGGACCAACTAGAGAGACTAACAAGCAGCTGAGGGTGACAAAGTGATGGAGGGAGACAGACAACTGGGAAGGAGGAAAGAGGAGAGACACCTCAAGACACTCTGCCACATAATATACCAAAACAAACCAAGCAGAGATAAGATAATTGCCCTCAAAGCCTTGTCTCATGGGAAGGAGAGAAAACTGAAGCACCAGTGAGAATTCTCAGGGATCTTGGATGGAGCACAAGAAGAGATCTTACCACTATCCACACTGCATTTACCAAAAATAAATCTCTGGATGAGATGAACAGTAACACGTGGGCATGGCCGGGGTCAGGTCCCTGGGGTTTCAGCAGCCTGGATGCTGTCAGGGCCCTGTGATGAGCTGGAAAGGGTTGTTGTGCTGCAACACAGCACCAGGACCTGGTGGGATGAAATACAAATTATCTGGAAATGGGCATCTTGAAGCATCTTGAGATGGCAGAGAGACGGGGTCTGGTCACTCAAGAGCTGCTCTTGCTATTCATTTCCCCTTGTGATAGTGGGTAGCAATTCAGGATATGGAATATAAGGGCCAAGAGTGCATCTGTGCAAGGGGACATTGCTGTCCCCAGTGCTCAGAGGGGACCAGCCAGGCTTCCGCAGCACTGTGCACCCCAGGCACAGGCACCAGGCAAGGCAGTTGCCCAAAGAGAAATGGGGTCACCTAACATGAAATGAGTAAAAGCTGTCAAATTTTAGGTCACAATGTGTTGGCTGCCCCCTGACCCTGCTTAGAGTGTGCTTGTGCGTGTTGAGTGCCCCTATTAACCCCAGCAGCTAACAGAGATATGAGAAGCACCCCGCCCTCCTCTCTAGCCCTAGTAGGAGCCAAACAAAGGGGTCACTTAGCACCCAGGCTGGTGGGATGGGATGAATTATTCACAACAGAGGCACCACCAGCCTTTTTCTTCCTCCTTCCCTTTTGGGGAATAATCCCAGAATAGATCACAGGTTGTATGAATTCTTCACTCAAAAAATAAGTGAATGACTTCTGCATGAACTTGGTTTGCAATTCAACGCTAGCACTGATAAGAAATGGTCACTGCATAATGACTGGAGGAGCATAACACCACGTTGCCCATATCCAACAGTCAAAAACGTGCATCAGCTCTTCACTCTTCCCTTTGCTCCCACCTCCTCCCCCCCATTAGAAGGTGCTGTAAAAATCAGAAGTCTTAAAACACAGTGTTGGATGACTTTTTCTATATGATCATTTCAGGGCACTGGAGTCACACTTCCATCCTTCTCTGCTCAACTGCATAAAGGTTTTGTTTCAAAGGAAAGCTAAAGAGACTCCCATCACACACCTCTGGGAACTGGGGTTTAGAAATGTGCACTGAGTATGTCCCACAAGAGCATTAATGCCACTTTAACCTGTGTATACGGGAAGAGCGAATTAATTTAAGAATTACAACAGGAGTATTGAGTAATTTTTTTCAGAGTAGCCTTACTGAAGACTGAAGGCATTGGGACCTCTGAGCTCAAATGACCTCACCTGTGCAAATCCAGCCAGATGGGCTGTCACAGCAGCAGAGTTTCTGTATTCTACAACCCATCCTCCCCCCTATAACACTAACTTAAGGCTCCCAAAACACCCCTCCCAGCAAAGGCAATGTCTAGGGAAGCAGAGATGGCCATATAAGTAATGGGGCTCTTCCAGACCCAGCATCTTCTTTCTGTTGTCATAGTGAAACTCACCTCTGGCTGGAGAAAAGGTCCAACAGGTTGTCTAAAATCCTCTTTATCCTCTGCCGATGCAGGATGATGCCCTTAGGGAGCCCCGTGGGGCTTCTCTGTCATGCCTCCCCCTTTCCTCTCACTGGACTTTTTACAGTGCTGGAAGAATGGTAGTTTCAGCAAGACAAGGCACAAAGATAGGAAACAATGTAGATTTTTTTAAAACTTAGAGAATTTTGTTAAACAAAACCTTTTCCTATGCAGTCACCCTATTGCTATTACCAGTTTTCTCCCCCCCTCCATTCCCAATTAAACAGCAAATTATACTTATCAAAGAAAAGAAGGTAAAGAGAAATCTGAAAGACTGTGAGAAATCTTTAATTATTAGTATAGTGGCATGAAAAGCTGTTGATCCCCTTAGAAACATACATGGCCAATTATCAAAAAATATAAGAGATGCGGAAAGAAAGGTTTGTCTAATAAGTATGAATCACAGGGCCATTTAGAACATCAATGTTAAAGCATTAGAGTTAAATGGAAAAGTAAAAAGGGGCTGATGGTTTTAACTATTTCACAGGAACACAAGAGGTTGATACTGATAAGCAGTATAGTGAAGTTAATTATCTGTGGCCCTTGGTGCACGAAGCTTTTTGAGCTGGTGATTAATAGAGATAAACCATTCAAACTTCACATTTCTAAGGTGAATGAAGATGGCAGAGGAGCTGCACAGCCCCAGCATGCTAACAGCATACTCAGAGCATACCAACAGCACACTATCTCCTCTGACAGTGGTGGGCTGGCTGCTGCAGGGGGCACTGGGTGGGTTTATCAAACCTGGTCTGCTTCCCCTCCTCTATCAGCAGGGAGGTTTGGGAAGTATGGAGAAGGGGTGGCCACACATCCCCAACGCCTCTGGGGGTTGATTCATTGGAGGTGGCTGGGGCAGCTTCCCTTTAATTATTACAAATCATCTTTACAAATACTCCAGGGTTCCCTCTCTGCCAGTAACACACTCTGGGGGATGTTTATATGCAAGTATTTAATGCCATGCACTGCATTTGCTCTTTGTCCAAGGCCTGCTTGTTGCTGGGTATGTGCAGAGGACCCTTCAGCCTCATTCCACCCTTTAGCTTGGGAAGAAGTATTGAAACTTCCCTGGACCAGTGTCAGTGGAGCAGACAGGACTTGGAAACTTGAAGGAAGCATGAGTCCCAGATAGGAGTTCTGCTGGGTACCTGCATGGAGGACAGGAATAAATTAAATGGTCTGGCACTTTGGTGAGAACTGAGAACAAAGGATGTGAAGGCTGACTCAGCCCTTGGTCTTTCTGAGACAGATAAATCAGGGACCAGGGGGTTTATCATGCTTGAGTCTGGCAGATAAGACCTAAAAACTGGAGAGCCTGGATGGAAAATCAAGAGAGACAGATCTTGATCTTACAAGATTTCTAGCCATATCTCCAGACCAAAGCAGTTTAGACATGCTCCCAAGACAGTCCTAACCCCTAAACTATGGGATTTGTGTCAAATATTTCTCCAAATCTCCTGGCACTGAAAAATTCCCAGAAAATTTCTGATACTTCCTGCTGTACCCCCCTAGATGCTGCAAGGACTGGTTTTCTTCTGATTCGTCAGTGTTTCTATCTAGAGGCCAGTTAGAACAATGAAGTTCAGAGACAGAAGCAAAAATGGATCAGGAAAAATTCATTTCTAAGCTTCACAAACTACTTGGTGCATAGGTTTCTAGTTCAATTTGAATTCTAGGATGATTTTGGGCTTGGCTGTTATTTTCTCCAAAGTGATTGGTTGGCTGTTATTTTCTCCAAAGTGGTTCCCTTGTCCTTGATAAGTTTGGAAAGGCATCTAAACTTCAGCATCTGCAAACAAAAGAATCTTATATTTTTGGCCAAACTAAATTGAATAAATTTTGTGTTTGTTAATTGCATCCAGGCCAACCTTGTGCAGGGCCAAGTTTCAGCCCAGTGGGATTTGCACATGGCCTGGATACAAGCTATTGTAAATGGGGATCCCTGAAGGAAAAGCTGACAGATGGTGATTCTAAAAATGTTTGCCAGAGCCAGCCTTTGTGACACAGAAAACCAATAGCCAAGGGGGTCCCTGAGTTGGAGAGATGGTTCTGAAATATGTGGAAGGCCAGGGGAGTTTGCTGGTACTGGAGAAATTTGACTGGGCCTCTTCTCACTGCTTGCCAAACCTATTTCCCTTAGAACCCCTTCTCTAAGGTCTGGTTATTTGGATAAAATGGAAATTGGATCAATGGTGCACCTGGTTTTCCAACTACATATTCCAAACCCACTCTTATTTCCGTGCTATAAAATAGGACCAGGATGGACATAGTTTATCCAAGCTGCATGGAAACCCTCTTCAGCCAGTACCACGAGCAGAGTTACAGTCTGGCTTGGGCATCAGCATTTTGGTGATGGCAGCAACACCAAAACTCATTGGTCCATCTCCCCTTTAGTACCACGTCTCTTCTGACTAAATGGTGCATCAAAAGTTTCGATGAGGAAAGGTCTCATCCAGCACACATAAGCAATTCACAAGGAAAAATTTCTCCTTGTGACTTCCTTGTCAACACTGCAGATTCAAAAGTTTCCAGGCAAGGATGATAAGATCCAAAAATTAATTTCCAAGTTGGCCCCATCCATAACAGCAGCATCCTAAGACACCAACAGCTTTCCCAAAGTGCTCTGCAGCACACATTAAGCTTTTGCAGTTAAGATTCAGTCTTGGAAACAGCAGGTCTCTGCCTTCCCTTGCTCATCATCATCATCATCAGTGTCAAGTTTCAGTAGCTGCCAAATGAATGGGTTTCAGTAGCTCCGTGCAAAGCAGTGGGAGAGGAGTTAAAATGGGATGAGGTGCTGTGAGTCCTCTCCCAGATGGGAGATGAGGAGGTGGAGGTGCCTGGACTGCAGAGCCCAGGTTCACAAAGATCTTGGACACCTGGGGAAGAGGGGAGCTGCTCCAGGGTGGCAGAACCAGCTCCAGGAGAGGCTACAAATCAAGTTCAATTACATATCAGACACAGGCTCCCACAAAAAGACTCCACACACCAGCTGCTTATTGTTAGACTGGAAAAGCCTTTTCTTACCAACACAGGTGGTGAGCATGCAGAGCACCAGCACAGCCAGCAACCTCATGCCTGGCCATCCCCAAAGGGGCACTGCCAACCCTCCAAGCACTTTCTGTCATCTCTTTGCACTTTCACGGTGGAAAAGGATGAGAGAGATTTCTGAATGGCAGCAGAGGGGACCATGAGAAGCTCTCCTGACACCTTCGCCCAGGCTGTGCACAGCCCAAGCGTGCCCTGCCTGCTGTGATGACCAGCCTTGAGCTCTCTGATGAGCTCATCAGTCCCAATGTTCAGCAACATTCATTCAGAAACTTAAAAAAAACCCAATATAACATCTTGGGAATTGCTTGTGCTTCCTTCTAAAAAACCCTCAGCTTTTCTGCATTGCATTCCTCATCACTATAGCTGTAACCAAACTAGTTCACAAGTCCTGACATGCTGCTAGCTCCTTCAGCAACTGGACAAATCATTTGGATCAAATTATTTATTTAATGAATTCTGCTTTCTCTCTGAAAACAGCAAGTAAAGAGACTGCAATTGTTTTGGAAACATTTTTTTAATTTTCTGCAACTAATTTTCATTACTTGCATCAGTCATTGCAGCATTTGTCTTCTGAAAACTGAAATTTAAATCCTTCATCTGGCTCCTAGCAAACATACCTTTCACATGTCCATTTAGGTGGTCAAAAAATTTAGGAAAACAAACTAAAAAGAATTTAAAGCTGCCCCTCATCCCACAATATTCTCTGCCATTAGCCTGTTTTATCTGTTGCCAGTCATATTCATATACATTTATATGCATGGATATTAATGGAAAGTCAATAGGAAATATTATATATATTACAAATAGGAAACAAGCAGAGCCAAGGAAAGTCAATAGGAAATATTATATATAATATAAATAAGAAACAAGCAGAGCAAATACATTTACCATAACTTCATGTCAAATAACTGCTCTGTGAAAATGCACATTCTTTCTCCTACATCTCTGCAGTTATAGATGGAAAATGCAAGAAACGAGAACTTATTTAAGAGATACCTTTACAGGGATGGGAAAGCAAAGTTCACAAAACATTTCAGACACGAAGACAAACATTTTCAGGAAAAAAACCCCAAAGCAACAAAAAGAGAAATGGGCTATTCAAATCTCTAAGTTTAAACAAGAGATGACATTAAACAAGAATACTAATCTTTCCCTCTCAGGGGAACTCACCTTTATGAACTCTGACTGCAACACAAGGCTCTGCAGAGCCCTTTGGCTCCTGCCATCTTACAAGATCCTAAGAAAGAGCATATTTTTCTAAAAAGCAGTATGAAATCACCAGGGGTGAGTTGGTATTTCTGAAAGAAAGAGAGACAGAGAGAGAGACAGAGAGAGAGAAAGGAAGAGAGAAAGAAAGAAAGAGAGAGAGAAAGAGAGAAAGAGAGAAAGAGAGAAAGAGAGAGAGAGAGAAAGAGAGAGAGAGAGAAAGAGAGAGAGAAAGAGAGAGAGAAAGAGAGAGAGAAAGAGAGAGAGAAAGAGAGAGAGAAAGAGAGA